>ML274502.1:579-52451 GCA_005239495.1 Nicotiana undulata | reverse complement strand
GGACCAGTTCTTGCCTTTGGTAGAGTTTGCATATAATAATAGTTATCAGACCAGCATCCAGATCGCTCCATTCGAGGCTTTATATGGTCAGCAATGTCGTTCTCCGATTGGGTGGTTTGAGCCTGGTGAGGCTAGGCTATATGGTACTGACATGGTCAGTGATGCTTTAGAGAAAGTAAAGATTATCCAGGAGAGGCTTCGCACAGCTTAGTCGAGGTAGAAGAGCTATGCAGATCAGCGGGCTCGAGATGTAGCATTTATGGAGGGGGATCAGGTTATGCTAAGAGTTTCGCCGATGAAGGGCGTCATGAGATTCGGGAAGAAGGGCAAGTTGAGCCCTAGGTATATAGGCCCATTTGAGGTGTTAGAGCGAGTTGGTGATGTTGCTTATAGACTTGCTTTGCCTCCAGCGCTATCAGGAGTTCATCCAATTTTTCGTGTTTCGATGCTTCGAAGGTATCTCGCAGACTTCTCCCATGTGATCGATTATAGTACTATTCAGCTGGACGAGCAGTTGGGCTATAAGGAGGAGCCTGTGGCTATTGTTGATACGCAGGACCGCTAGTTGAGGTCCAAGACAGTTTCAGTGGTTAAGGTCCAGTGGAGGGGCCAACCAGTTGAGGAGGCGACTTGGGAGTCCGAGCAGGATATGCGGGACAGATATCCACAGTTGTTCCGCATATCAGGTACGATTATAGACCCGTTCGAGGTCGAACGTTTTTTTAAGAGGGGGAGAATGTAACGACCCAGCCGGTAATTTTGTGTGTTGGGACTCCGTTCCCGTAAATGACTCTTTCCATAATGGCTACTCGTGCCTTATGTCTTGTGTAGGCAGGTAATTCGAGATTTAGAAGTGTGTTGGCCAGTTCAGGAACACTTGGTTCATGAATGCAAGCCTATTTGGCTAATTTTGGTTCCTAGCAACATTTTGAGCAAACGACCTCGGAATCGAGTGCTGACACCTCCAGCAGCTCCGGATGATGATTTCGAACTTGAGCGTATGTTCGCCTCAGGTTTCTGATGACCCGGGAGTATTTCGGCACCTGAATTGGAATTCAGGATTTCATAAGATTTAGAATTCAGCCTGGAATTGGACCTCATGATATCATGGTCCGAATGGAATTCCGGAACTGGCAATAGTTCCGTATAGTCATTTATGACTTGTCCGCAAAATTTGGGGTCATTCCGAGCAGTATAGACCCGTTCGGCGTATTGGTGAGCCATTTGAATTTTCTTGAAATCTTAAGTTTGGAACTAAGGGGTTTTGGAGAGTGATTTATAGTTTGGACGATGTTTTTAGTGTTCTGGGAGCTCGAGCGAGTCTGTCATATGATTTGGGATTGGTTGGTGTAATTTGTCGAGGGCTCGGGTGGGCCCAAGGGTCTCCCGGACCCCAATCGGGGTCAAAAACTAGCAATTTCATAGCTGGTGTGGCTGCTTCTGGTGTGACCGCACCCGCGGTCCATCAGCCGCAGGCGCGAGGTCGCACCAGCGGCCACTCCCTCGCAGGCGCGTCTCCAGCCGCATGAAGATATTAAGAAGCCATGATTTGAATTTCAGCACTTAAGTCCCTGTTTTCAAGTATATTCTCTGTTAAATGCCTGAGATTCTGATAATTCTGTGTATATATATATATGAGCACCCGTGTCACATGTATGAATCGTGAGTGGGGTAGACTTATCCTTTTGTAAACCGCATCACATGATCGATTCGCGAGCGGGGTAATATATGCATCTATGGTTCGGGTCGTTCGACCCTCGGCAGTGCACATTTATTTATGCTACGCTTCGGCCGTACGATTAGGCAGATTATGTGCTTATTATGTTGACTGGGAATTTGTTGTTATTATATGAACTGTTTCATTGAAAGAAGAGATTTAGTACTTTATATGTGAGTAATAGCTGATGTGGAAGGATTATTGTGAGTTTATATTTGATATTTCATGCCCTTGTTATTATTACGATTGTTATACATGCCTTCCCTTTGTTAGTTTATGTTATTTAGTTTCTGGCCCTAGTAAGTATCACGTTTACCTTTCTTCACTACTTCTTCGAGATTTGACGGGATACTCACTGGGTACATATATGTTTTTGTACTCATGCTACACTTCTGTACTTAAATGTACAGGTTCTGAGGTAGGTGCGTCTGGTTATCACAACGAAGCTCTATCCTGAGAGTATATATATATATTCCAAGCCTGACTTCACGGTGAGCTACTTCTCCTGACGATCCTCGGCAGCACCATGGAGTTTTCTTTTGTTTATTTCTCGTCTAGTTCTTTCATACAGTGGGACTATATATTATATCTTTTGCATATTCTGTTAGCATGCCCGTAAGACTTGTGACACTAGTTCCTGGCACACGCATATTAGTTATTATGGTTTATGGTATGTATATGTGTAGGCTAACGCCTCCTTATGGTTGCTTTGATTTAAACTGGCTAATTACCCATTTTCGGTTAATGTTTTAAGTTTTAAAAACTTGGTTTATGATGAAATGTTTAATCAAATAAGGAGGAACCCTTAGTATTTGAGTGTTGGCTTGCCTGACCCAGCTGTTGGGCGCCATCACGACCTGAAGTAGGATTTTGGGTCGTGACAACATGGTACCAGAGCTCTAGGTTCACGTAGGTCTCACAAGTCACGGGCAAACCTTGTATAGTCATGCGGATCAATACGGAGACGTCTATATTTATCTTCGGGAGGCTATAGGGTGTAAAGAAATCTCTCCTTATTCATATTCTATCGTGCAGTCAATGGTTTAACAAAACTCATTCTTCTATTCTCTCACAGATTGTGAGGACGCGCGCATCCGATGTTCCATACTCGGGTGATGCTGCTACCCCCGTCGTTAGAGGCCGTGGCAGAGGCCGAGGGAGGGCACCGGCCCGAGGTAGGGGACGAGGGCATCCCAGAGTCATTGTAGTTACACCACCAGAGGACCCTATCATTGAGGAGCAAGACGAGGTGCCCCCAGTAGATCCTGCTCCAGTGGACTTCATGACGGCGCCGGGCTTCGAGGAGGTCATGGGCCGTATGATGAGATTCATGGACACCATGTCCCAGGTTGGTTTATTTCCAGCAGATCCTGCCACTTCTAAGGTGGGAGGGGGATTCCAGACCCCTACTGCCCGGGCTGTAGGTCAGACAACATAATTACATCCTCCCCCGGGTATTCTACCCGTAGGCGGGGTCCAGCAAGTAGTAGCAACACCAGAGCTTAGACCAGCTGCGGACGGCGATCCGCAGAAATTATTGGATAGATGGACTCGACTGCACCCTCTAGTCTTCGGGGGTGAGCGAGGTGAGGATGCTCAGGATTTCATTGGTAGGTGCAAGGACAGACTGCACAACATGAGGATACTAGAGTCCCATGGGGTGGATTTCACTACTTTTCAGCTTGAGGGCAGAGCTCGCAGGTGGTGGCAGTCCTATACTCTCAGTAGGCCAGCAGATTCTCCTATTGTCACTTGGGAGAAATTCACTCAGATGTTTTTGGACCGGTATATTCCACCCTCCGAGAGGGAAGAGTTGTGGTATTAGTTTGAGCAGTTGGAACAGGGACAGATGTTCGTCACAGACTACGAGGCCAGGTTTTCCGAGTTGTCTCATCATGCCCTTATGATACTCCCTACTGATGCTGAGAGAGTGCGGCGGTTTGTAGCTAGGCTGAACTCAGGTATTAGGGCCAACATGGCCCGAGAGGTGGAGATGGGGACTCCCTATCAGCTTGTGGTCGAGATAGCTCCTCGGATTGAGGGTTATCGGTCGAGAGACATCAGTGCCATTTGATCCAGGATCCACTTATTCATATGTGTCAGCCTTATTTTCTTGTTTCTTGGATGTTCCTCGTGAGTTCTTGGAATTCAACCTATTTCCATTCCCCCATACCGTATGGCTCCGAAGGAGCTGAAGGAGTTGCAGTAGCAGCTTGAGGAGTTTTTGGCTAAGGGGTTTATCCGAGTGTATTGCCGTGGGGTGCTCCAGTCCTATTTCTGCAGAAGAAGGATGAGTCTATGCGGATGTGTATTGATTACCGCCAGTTGAACAAGGTCACCATTAAGAACAAGTATCCCCTGCCGCGCGTCGATGATTTTTTTGACCATTTGCAGGGTGCTAGGGTGTTTTCTAAAACCGATTTGATATCGAGATATCATCAGTTGAAGATTCGGGCTTCATATGTCCCGAAGACTGCTTTCCGTACGAGATATGGCCACTATGAGTTCCTACTGATGTCCTTTGGTTTGACTAATGCCCCAGCAACATTCATGGGCATGATGAATAGGGTGTTCAGGCCGTATATTAATTACTTTGTCATTTTCTTAATTGATGACATCTTGATTTACTCATGTAGCCTAGGTGAGCATGCGCAGCATTTGAGAGTCGTGCCCCAGACCTTGCAGGAACAGAAGCTATATGCTAAGTTCTCCAAGTGTGAATTCTTGTTGGATTCCGTATCATTTTTGGGGCATGTCGTATCCGGAGAGGGTATAAAAGTTGATCCTCAGAAGATTGAGGCAGTTCAGAGTTGGCCGCGTCCTACTTCAGCTACAAAGATCAGGAGCTTTTTAAGCCTATCAGGCTATTATCGCCGATTTGTGGAGGGGTTCTCTTCGATTGCAGCTCCATTGACTAGATTGACTCAGAAGAATGCCCCGTTCCAATGGTTTGACGAGTGTGAGGAAAGTTTTCAGAAGGTCAAGGCGACATTGACTTCAGCACCAGTTCTAGTATTGCCTTCTTGTTATGGGATGTATACAGTGTATTGCGATGCTTCACGTGTTGGCTTGGGGTGTGTGTTGATAGATGAAGGGAGAGTTATCGCTTATTCTTTGCGCCAGCTGAAGGTTCATGGTAATAATTACCATGTGCACGATTTGGAGTTGGCGGCGATTGTTCATGCTCTTAAGATTTGGAGGCACTACTTGTATGGAGTGTCCTGTGAGGTTTATACAAACCACCGCACCTTGCAGCACTTGTTCAAACAGAGGGATCTTAATTTGAGGTAGCACAGATGGCTTGAGTTGTTAAAGGATTATGATATCACCATTCTTTATCATCCGGGCAAGGCAAATGTGGGAGTAGATGCCTTGAGCAGGAAGGCAGAGAGTATGGGTAGCTTGGCTTCCATTGCGGCAGGGGAGAGACCTCTAGCCTTGGACATTCAGTCCTTCGATAATTGCCCAGTGAGGTTAGACCTTTCAGAGCCTCGTCGAGTTCTTGCACATGTGGTTGCTCAGTCTTCGTTATTAGGGGAGTTTAAGGCTCGGCAGTATGATGATCCGCGTTTGGTAGAGCTATGGGAGACAGTGATTCAAGGCAGGGCCAAGGAGGTTACCATTAGCGAGGATGGTGTTTTGAGACTTCAGGGCCACTTATGTGTTCCTAATGTTGATGGCTTGAGGGAGAGGATTCTAGAGGAGGCACACAGTTCTCGGTATTTTGTTTATCCTGGTACTACAAAGATGTATCGTGATTTGAAGCAGCACTACTGGTGGAGGCGGATGAAGAGGGACATTGTGGAGTAGCTGACTAGGTGTCTTAATTGCCAGCAGGTGAAGTATGAGCCCCAGAGGCCAGGAGGCCTACTTCAGCAGATGCCCATTCCTGAGTGGAAGTGAGAGCGCATGACCATGGACTTTGTGGTTGGGCTGCCTCGGACTTTGCGGATGGTTGACGCAGTTTGGGTCATTTTGGATAGATTGACCAAATCGGCGCATTTCATTCCAGTGGCTACTACATATACTTCTTAGAGGCTAGCCAAAATCTACAATCGAGAGATAGTCCGGTTGCACGGTGTGCCGGTGTCCATTATATCAGATCGAGGTCCTCAGTTCACCTCGCATTTCTGGAGAGTATTGCACAGTGGGTTAGGCACCCAGATAGACCTCAGACACAACATTTCACCCTCATACTGATGGTCAGTCGGAGAGTACAGTTCAGATATTGGAGGACATGCTCAGGGCATGTGTGATTGACTTCGGAGGTCAGTGGGACAAGTTTTTTCCTTTGGCCGGGTTTGCTTACAATAATAGCTATCAGTCCAACATCGATATGGCTCCATTTGAGGCTTTGTATGGTTGGCCACGTACCGACCTAGTGAGGGATGCTTTGGATAGAGTGAAGCTGATTCAGGAGAGGCTCGGCACAGCACAGTCTAGACAGAAGAGTTACGCGGTTTAGAGGGTGCGTGATGTATCATTTATGGAGGTAGACAAGGTTCTGTTGAAGGTCTCGCCGATGAAGGGTATTATGAGATTCGGGAAGAAGGGCAAGCTTAGCCCGAGATTTATAAGTCCCTTTGAGGTGTTGAGGCATATTGGGGAGGTTGCTTATGAGTTTGCCTTGCCTCCTAATTTATCAGGAGTTCATCTGGTCTTTCATGTATCCATGCTCTGGAGGTATCACGCCGACTTCTCTCACGTGGTTTATTTCAACACTATTCAGTTGGATGAGAGGTTGGGCAACGAGGAGGAGCCAGTTTCTATAATTGATAGACAGGATCGCCAGTTGAGGTCCAAGAGAGTTTCCGCCGTGGAGGGACCAACCAGTTGATGAGGCGACTTGGAAGTATGAGGAGGACATGCAGAGCAGATATCTGCATTTATTCAGCCCTTCAGGTATGATTCTAGACCCGTTCGAGGACGAACGTTTGTTTAAGAGGTGGAGAGTGTAACGACCCGGCCGATTGTTTTGCGTTATCGGACCTCGTTCCCCTAAATGAAACTTCCCGTAGCGGCTTATTATGATTTATGACTTGCGGGGACGGGTGGTTTGGGATTAAGAAGTGTTTAGGATAGTATAGGAACACTTTGTTCCTTAAGGTTGGCCTTTTTGGCAAAGTTTCACTTCGGTAAACATTTTGAGTAAACGACCTCGGAATCGAGTTCCGACAATTCCAGTAGCTTCGTATGATAATTTCGGAATTGGGCGTATGTTCGGAATGGGTTTTCGATGACCCGGGAGCATTTCGGCGCCCGATTTAGAAATGAGAAATTCCTTATGTTTGAAATTTTGTTTGGAATGTCTTTTTTGTGTTATCGAGGTCCGAATGGAATTTTGAGACCGAGAATAGTTCCGTTATGTCATTCATGGCATGCCCGCAAAATTTGGTGTCATTCCGAGTAGTATAGGTCGGTCCGACGCATTGTTATCGAAATCAAGAACTTGAAGTTCTTAAGTTATGATTCTAGCGGTTTTGGGATATGATTTTGAGTTATAGCATTGTTTTTAGTGTTCCGAAGGCTCGAGCGAGTCTGTACCATGATTTGGGACTTGTTGGTATATTGGACGAGGGCTCGGGTGGGCCCAGATGCCTCTCGGGCACCAAACGGGGCTAAAAATTAGCTGATGTAACTGCTGGTGCACCAGATCTGGTGTGACCGCAGGTGCGAGACCGCTCCTACAGTACCAGGCATCGTAGGTGCGGACCCAGGTGAGGTTTCCCCTTTTCGCAGGTGCGGAAGAACTTCCGCAGGAGCGAAGCCGCAAGTGCGGGCTCCATTCCGCAGGTGCGAGATTGCCACCCCTTGTCCTATTTCCGCAGGTGCAAAACAGTATAGACAGTGTGGTTCTTTTAAAATACGGGATTTAGTTCATATTCATCATTTTCCTTCTACCATTGTCAACCTAGGGAGCTTGGGAAAGGGCATATTCACCTCTCTACTGAAGAGGTAAGTAAATTCTACTCTAGTACTAGTTTAATACATGAATTACTAATTAAACTAGATACTAAATTAGTGAAAATTAAGAATTTGGGTAGTAACTTAGGAATTTCAGAAATTTAGAAAAACTACACGTCAATTTGCAATGAAATCAAGTAAAAATCGTATATTAACGATCCTTAGGATATGGGTGAGAGTTTCCTTCGAGAATTTTCGGAATCCGAGCGTGCGGGCCCGGGGGTGAATTTTAAGATTTCTTCAAGAATGGTGAATTGACTAAATTAGTAGGAGAATTTCATGCTTTGAGTATAATTTGATATATTTACGTATCGATTGATTAGTTTCGAGTCCTCGAGAGGCGAGTTTGGAGTTTCGGGAGCGTTCTTGGTCCGGGGAGTAGATTCGACACGAGGTGAGTCTCATTTCTAACCTTCTAAGAGGGAATTGTCCCCATAGGTGATCTAAGTGCTATGTGTTGATGTTTGTGGGGGCTACGTACGTACCAAGTGACGAGAGTCCGTGCGTAGCGACTATTATTGTTATGTCGGGTAGTTTTAGGACCCATGAGCATGCTTTTATATGCCTTACATTTATTCCTAAATATAAATTAAGTTGTTTATTATTCTTGAATTTAGCATGAAGATATTAGGAAGCCATGATTTGAATTTCAGCACTTAAGTCCCTGTTTTCAAGTATATTCTCTGTTAAATGCCTGAGATTCTGATAATTCTTATGTATATATATATGAGCACCCATGTCACATGTATGATTCGTGAGTGGGGTAGCCTTATCATTTTGTAAATTGCGTCGCATGATCGATTCGCGAGCGGGGTAATAGATGCATCTATGGTTCGAGCCGTTCGACCCTCGGCAGTGCACATTTATTTATGCTACGCTTCGACCGTACACTTCGGCAGACTATGTGCTTATTATGTTGACTGGGAATTTTTTGTTATTATATGAACTGTTTCATTGAAAGAAGAGATTTAGTACTTTATATGTTAGTAATAGCTGATGTATTGAAAGAAGAGATTTAGTACTTTATATGTTAGTAATAGCTGATGTGCAAGGATTATTGTGAGTTTATATTTGATATTTCAAGCCCTTGTGATTATTACGACTGTTATACCTACCTGCCCTTTGTTAGTTTATGTTTTTTAGTTGCTGGCCCTAGTAAGTATCACGTCTACCTCTCGTCGCTACTTCTTCGAGATTAGACGGGATACTCACTGGGTACATATATGTTTATGTACTTAAATGTACAGGTTCTGAGGCAGGTGCGTCTGGTTATCACATCGGAGCTCTATCTTGAGAATATATATATATTCCAGGCCAGACTTCACGGTGAGGTGCTTCTCATGTTGATCCTTGGCAGCACCATGGAGTTTTCTTTTGTTTATATCCCGTCTACTTCTTTCAGACAGTGCGACTGTATATTATATCTTTTGCATATTCTGTTAGCATGCCCGTAGGACTTATGACACTAGTTCCTGGCACACATCGTAGTTATTATGGTTTATGGTCTGTATATGTATAGGCTCACGCCTCCTTATGGTTTCTTTGATTTAAACTGGCTAATTACCCCTTTTCGGTTAATGTTTTAAGTTTTAAAAACCCTGTTTATGATGAAATGTTTAATCAAATAAGGAGGAACCCTTAGTATCTGAGTCTTGGCTTGCCTGACCCCGCTGTTGGGCGCCATCACGACGTGAAGTAGGATTTTGGTTCGTGACAACGGAGGAAGTATATCTCCAATAAACTTTCTATTTGAAGTGATTATATTCAAAGCTTTCAATATAAACTTACAGTTGAATGTTTACACTCGAAGTATTTTCCAAAGACACTTGGGGTTGCTGGCTAAGGCCTGACGTGGAAACTATTGAAATGTTGATTTATTAGTTGTTAATTCCGTAATGTTATTTCTTTTCGGTTTTGGGGTGTACTCGTACATTCTTTGTGTATTGTTGTGATGTTCTGTTGTTATTGGTTGTATTCCCTTCCGCATTTTATTAGTTATGTTGTGTAGCCATTAGATAGATGTTACATCCTGTCCTTTGGATATTTATGTCTTTTTGATTTATTAGATCAGTGGGTATCCTGACTAGTCTTCGTCACTACTTCACTGAGGTTAGTCTTGATACTTACTAGGCACCGCTGTGGTGTGCTCATTCTACACTTCTGCACATTTTTCTTGTGCAGATCCAAGTATTGATTGTTAGTACCTACGTGGATCATTGCCAAGGAGACTTAAGGTAAACATGCTTCTACGTGCGCATGCTTCAGAGTCACCTTCCTACTTTTATTCAACTGTTCTTACTTATTTCTAAACATTTGTATTTAGAAGTTGTAACAGATTCTGTAGAGCTTATGAATTATATTACCGGTATTGGGAAATTGTAAATTTTGTCAAGATTTCTATATCGAGACTGTTAGATTTCTTTTATTATTGTTGTTATTCAGTAAATTTTAGGATTACCTAGTCCCTAAGATTAGGGGCCACCACGATACCCAACGGAGGGAAATTTGGGTAGTGACATCAGGGTAAGTATTTTGAATGTGGTACCTTTGGGGATATTTGAAAGGGTATTCAGCGGCTTACGAGCCTTAGACGGTACGGTCTTATGCTTGGTTCTCATGTGGTGAGTCTGGGTTGAGAATTGCGGTATTGCGGTGAAGAGAAGTATCAATTCAAAGGTAAGTCGGAAGGAATTTTGACAAATAAGACAGCCTTGTAGTAGATCAGATCGACATGGTAAGGGATATGATTAGTTCTTTGGATGTTTGTGAGGCAATGAGTTTTTACAGGTGTTTCTTGGCGATGCTCTTGGTTAAGTTAGAAGGATTCAGTCCTGACGATTTTGTATTGTACAAATGGGATTCAGATAGTTCCTGATGGTTTTTACTGCAATTAGAGATGTATATTTTCTACTGGCGTGAGGTGCAGGTGATGTATAGTGATTTTTCTTCTAAATGGGATCAAATGGAAATTTCTTTTCTAGTTGGGCACGTAGTTTCTTATGGCTCGGAAGGGACCATGAAGTTCTCATATTTATCACAGGATGGCATGGTGTTTGCGGTATGTTGTGTAGAGTTTAGATTTTCATGTGTGAGGTGTTGGTTCAGTTCTGGAAGGAAGGTCAAAATTCTTAGCCAACATTGGCAGTCTGAGATGACTAGGTAGATGATATCACTAATTGGTGGGGCTTGATTAGGGTATACATTTCAGAAAGGGCAATGTGTTTGAGTTAAGGGTGTTTCATTGGTATTGCGGCGCACTCTTGTTAGATCGACTGCTGATATTCAAGTTTGCTTTGTGGCACAGAAGAATTATAGGGGTATACCTCGTTTAATGATTGAGTATTAGAGGTGTGTTATATGTTCGAGCAGTGGAGTTGGGATCAGATATGGTGATTTTTGCGCTTCATGGACTTCGAGATTGAGAGTTCTCACAAACAGGTTATTTTGGGGTTGTGGACTGTGAGGATGCGAGCAAAGCTAGTCAGATATTAGTATGTGCCATGATTCAGTCATTGTGAACTTTCAGAGAGTTATCTATCTGTTACGGGTGACCAGAGTTGATTTAGGTTTCATTGGTAGGCCTAGTATGGGTGTGTGTTCTGCACCGGGTCGGAATTGTTGACTCTGAATTTGCTATTGTTGAGGGATGTACCATTCAATTATCATTGAGCTTATTCGTGTTTTGGAGTGATCTATGAGTTACCCTACGGTGTCTCGAGGAGTTGTGATTGTTGGTTATTTACACATATGATGCGTATCTTTTTGGGCTTTACAACGGGATTTGAGTAAGGAAAGTAATAAGGTATTGCAGGATTGAGACGTATTGATTATGTTCTTTCGGTTCGTGTGGTATGGTGTCATTCGATTCCCCGTGGTTATGGCAATGAACTTTGAGTACTTGATGTCGAATTGCGCATGGTTATTGATTTTGGGCAAGGTGGCTTGAAGTATTTCATGTCGACCAACATTTGAATGGGATCACGCATTGTAGCGAAGTTATTTAGAGGTATGACCCTTGGTGTCAGATTCGTGTGTTTTGGTTTTTCGATGTGTGTCATGCTCTTAGCATGGTGTTGTGATGGTACTTGTTAAGCTGGAAATATAGCCCTCTCGTGTCAATCTTATCTATGATTTGAGTATGTTGGGATGTTTCTATTGGGTGCACGAGTTGCACAGGTTATGGCTTTAGATTGTATTGATGTGTCATGTCATTAGGGTGGTTGTGTTGGATGAGAAGAGGTCAATTGACCTAGAATGAATACTATCAGAATTGACTTCAGATTGGTTGGAAGGATAATATCAAAAGTTGGCATAGAAATCTGCTATAGCTTCTGTTAGAGGAGGGGGAGCTCCATGACGGGCTGATCGGACGAATGGTCACTATTTTCTGCATGTTTCTTTTATCATTGGCAGTATATGAAAGTGTTAGAAAGAGGATTTGCTTGATAAGAGGTTATTTACCGTTATTGGGTTATTTTAGCAGTTATTGTGATTTGGAGTAATCGCTATGAATGTTTGAATCATGTGCTATATCATGTGATTACATCTTGGGTTACGGATATGGCTTGATACAATATGTTCAGATTTATTCAGTTTATGGATGTGGGATTTTTTATCTTATAATTTATTTCAGAAGTGTAAACTTGGTTGTAAGGTTTATGGGTTAGTTTGGATTGCGAAATTTTAGCTATGTTGTGTTATTATACCTATATATGATAGGGTGACGTGGTATCACCCCCGGGTATGTGCATGGTAAGATTACACGGCAATTTTGATGGCTTTTGGAACAACTCTAGGACATTCTAGGTCGAACGTATGTTTAAGTGGGGGAGAATGTAACGACCCGATCAGTCGTTTTGAGAGTCTAACCCCACTTACCCCTATTCATGTTTCATTATATGCTGTTTAGTTGTATCATGTTGTGTTACGTTAGTTGACTCGGGTTCTGAGTGATTTTTGGAAAAGAATAAGACACTTAGTCTCTTAAGTTTGGTTATTTAGTGGAAACGTCAACCGGAAGTTCACTTATAGGTATATGATCTCAGAATGTGGTTTTTATGATTCAGATAGCTGTGTTAGATGATGTGGGGCTTAGGAGTGTGTTCGAAATATTATTCGGAGGTCCGTCGTAGAATTAGGCTTGGATTGGCAAAATAGGATTTTTGGAGATTTCCGGTCGGTACTGGAAAATTAGCTATCGGGGTCGGAATAGAATTCCGGAAGTTGGAATACTTTCGTACTTTCGCTTGTGATATGTGTGCAAATTTTCTGGTCATTCAGACATAGTTTGGTTGGTTTCGGCATCGTTGGCGAATTTCGGAAGTTTAGAATCCTTAGGCTTGGATTTCGGGTTAATTTGGTGATTTGATGTTGTTTTGAGTGTTTCGAAGGTTTGACTAAGTTTGAATAACGATACATGACTTGTTTGTAGGTTTGGTTGAGGTACCAAGGGCATCGTGATGATTTCGAATGGCTATCAGATAGTTGGAAAATTTGGAGTTGCAACTGAAGCTGCTGTTATGTTGTTCCTGTTCTATTGATTCACCTGTTCTGCCTTTATTTGGATATTTTGAAATCTTCACATTGATGTTAAGGTATTAAAGGATATGGAACTTAGTAATTGGATCGATTCATAGACTTCAACATTCTATATAGATGTGATCATTGTGACATCATCCTAGGTATGTTGCTTATTAATTAGATCTCTGTTGAATAAATATGTTGACTGCATTATATAGATTCATGTAGTTAATTTGATTATCGCAATGAGATTTGTACGGATGCTTCTAGCCTTCCACCTTATGATTGTGTGTAGGTTTGAATCCTAGGCTACATTTTGGTGTCAATTCATCTATTATTCCTTGAAGTTTAACAAAATTCCATGTGTATAAAATTGTGAGGAACAATTACGCACAATTGAGATTAAGTTTAGAGTTAAAAAAAGAAACCTAGCAGTCATCTTTTCTTTCTAAGTTACATATACGCAACTTCTTCTCAAAGGGAAAAACGCAGCCACAATTCCCGGCCATGTCAACAACCCAAAAAAAACTCCATGGATTCATAGATCTAAGGTTCCATTACTGTCCAGCCCTAGTTTCCACTCGAGACACCCAAAATAGCCATGAAAACAAGTTGAAACTTCCCCCAAAATCACCATAAAACGTCCAGCCATGGACTCCATCTAAGCAGCCAAAAATGTCCCTAAAAATACCCCCAACACGTAGCTGAAGTCACCCTCAGAGCACAGAAAAAAGTAGCTGCCAAACAACCCCAAAGAATAGCTGCGAAAATAGCCTCAAAAACAGCTACGAAAATCTGCCCGAAAACAGTCCAAAAAAGCTCTGAAAAGCCATCAAAAACCAGCTCAAAACACCTTAAAAGGCAATTAAAACCCAGCCTCGGAATCCAGTTGAATGCATCCCCAAAACATTAAAAAAAACATCAAAACGAATCAGTGGAATACTGATAACAAACAACCTTGAAACCAGCCTTTAAACACCCACTCACTCCGGCGAAAATCAGCCTCAGTAATCGAACTCCGTCAACAGATCCAACAACTCAGTTTTGTTAGAGGTTCTTCATATAATTACAAATCTGAAATTGCTTCACTCAAGGTTCGGGGCGATTTGGGGAAGAGCCGAGCGGCAATGGCATTGTGGAGTAGAGTTTTGGCTTGATTAATGTATGTTACACTTCCAAAATTGGTTCTGAGGGTTCGAAACCCTGAACTACATGTTAAGTGATTAGAATTGGGTGACGCACATGCCAAGTGACGGGCGTGCGAGCGTGCACCATGAGACTTGTGACCTGGTTCATTCCATGGTACCTTTTGTTGATTCTTTTTTGTTGATATATGTGCTTCTATTAATAAGACTAATGTTAACATGCTAGAAATCATGCTAAATGTTATGTTAAGGCTTCACGCCAATATTGTTGAGACCCGATTATTCATTTAGTGTTGTCATCTCATGTGTTTCATTGATATTATACTCAGTCATGTCATAGCATATCATATCTTGTCCCAGTGTCGATAATTGTTGACTTGCATGTTATATCATTTATTCGGGTTAGTTCAAGCATTGTGAGCCCATGTGAGCGAGACTGGAGAGTGATGACTAAGTGAGGCCGAGCGCCTGATATTGAGGGACAGTACGAGATCGGGTTGCACACCGCAGCGAGATATTGATTATGCCTTCGTTGGCTTGGTGTAGCGCTTGGGCTAATATAAGCCCCTCAAGGAGTCTTTACACCCCTAGTGAGCGTTGTCATATTTGAGGGATGGATCTTCCCTAGACATATATCTTGTAGGAAGTGTTTATATTTAGAGATGGATCTTCTCCATGAGGCTGGATTGGCCTGTTTCCTTGGTACTGAGCGACTTATGTCAGTGATGTGTATTCGTATTTTGGGATGGATCTTCCCTGGGTTGTTGGGATATATATAGTAACGAGTGGTTGTGAGGTGTATCATTATCTGGAGATGGATCTTCTCCATAGGGTTGGATCGGCCTTCCTTAATACTGAGTGACTTCTGTCTGACGTGTATATATTCTGAGATAGATCTTTCCTGGGCCACGCGAGCCATATACAGTACTGAGTGGACGAGTATTTGAGAGTGGGAGCACATTGTGCATTTCATACTGTTGATGCTTGGCACGTAAAGTACATTGAGTTATATATGTTTAACTATTCAAAACTGTACTTGTCTTATATCCTTGAGCTGTCTAGTTAACTGAAAGCATGCCTAAATTTCTTTACATTAGTTACGATATAAATGTGGAGGTTTAGTCTGTCAGTGCCTCTCAGCCCACAACTTGTTACGTACTGAGTTGGTGTACTCATGTTATCCCCTGCACCTTGTGTGCAGATCCAGGTATCTCAAGCCACGATAGTTCTAGTTGATTCTTGTTGTCGTTCATCTTTGGAGTGACCGAGGTAGCTGCTTGGCGATCGCAAACCTGCCTTTCTCCTTCCCTATCTTCCTTTGTGTATTTTCGTTAGTCAGTTCTCAGACAAATGTTTTGTCTTTATGTGTTTTGGCACAGTTGTAGAATGGCTCATGACTTAGTGACACAAGATTTTGGGATTTCTCATTTTTACAGTATTTTGGAGTTGATTTTATCTTTTATTTCTGTGTCGTTGATGAAAAAGGTTAATATTTAAACATGGTCATGATGGAAAATGATTTGGTTGTTTAAGAGTATAGGGTTTGGTTTTTGGGTCGTGACACCCGGGGGTGGATTGTGCGCACAATCTCAAACTCATGAGTGGAGTAGTTGTGATAAGTGTGATAGTCAAAATGGCCATTGGGGTAATTGTGCTTATTTTTCCTTCCCTTACCCAATCCCCCGCTATGATGATTCTCCCTTTTGTGATGAAAATTATAGGGATATGTAAGTAGAAGAAGTTGAGCATGGTCAAAATAGAGAGTTCATGCTCATGCTAGAATGCCTACTTGAAGGAGGAAACAAAGAGCAAAATGCCTTGGAGGAGATTTTGGAAAATAGTCTCAAAAATGACTAGGAGCTTGAAAGGTTGAACTCACAGATAGAAGAAATGGTTGCAGCTTTAGAGGTCCAAAAAGCCTCGGAAGTGAATGGTAGCCAAGAACCTTCCTTAGAGATTGAAGTCGAAAATCCTTCTTTGGCACTTGATCAAAATAAAGAAGAACTCTCAAATGCTAAAAATGTGAAAATGAATCGCATGTTGGAGGCCACTGTTGAAAATAAAGAAAAGCACAACTTGGCACCCGAGGAGTTAAAACGAGCACTAACTCAAAATGATGATAATATCCGCACCTTGGAAAATCAAATAAAAATATTGGTTGAGGCTTACTATAATGACCCGACCCGTCGTTTCGAGAGTTCTTACCATGTTTTCCCCATTTCTACTTCTTTTGTGCTTTACAGCTGTAGTTTATCGTATAAGGTTGGTTGGTTCGGGTCCGAAGTGGTTTCAGAGTAAATTGAGACACTTAGTCTCTTAATTGGAAGCTTAAGTTGGAAAAGTCGACCGGATGTCGCCATGTGTGTAAATGGCCTCGGATTTGATTTTATATGGTTCCGTTAGCTTCGTAAGTGATTTCGAACTTAGGAGCGTGCCCGGAAGATGATTTAGAGGTCCGAGTAGAATTAGGCTTGAATTGGCAAAACTTGAAATTTTGGCGATTATTGGTCGGCAGTGGAAATTTTGATATCGAGGTCTAAATGGAATTTTTGACGTGTGTGTAAAATTTGAGGTCAATCAGACATGGTTTGATATGTTTCGGCGTTGATACGCGAAAATTACACCTTAACAAATGGTGTAAAGCGGTCGATGTCAAATATAATAACCCAACTAGGTTGGGGTCGAATCCCACAGGGAATAGGTGTGAAAAGCTTACTTGAAAAGTGTGAAACTTGACTTCAATCATAATTCTATTTCGTTAGCTAAAAAAAGTGTTGTAACAGTGTGTATTGAAGACAAGTACAATATTGTGAAATTGTAATTAATTTAATTAATGAAACCAAGGTTGTGTCCCCTTCAATGGAATGTAATGCTATCGGTATTAATATGATATATTTCTAATGGGAGGTCCTTTGATATGCAAAATGATTTCTAAATGACTACTCAATATTTTCCAATAGTTGAGTCGTATTTCCTCTTTATGATTTTTCCAAATATAAAAGAGTTGCAATTAAGAATGATCAATATATGCCAAAAATAATCCACTTATTCCTAAGCGATTTTATTAAACAAGGTTTAAAGCCTTGAGTTTTTTATATTCACTTCAACCAAACCCTAACCCACTTTTCCAAGTAAAGAAAGAGTAAAATGGAATTTGTTAATGTTTGCAACCACCAACAATAAATGAAGCATGAGAAATGAATAAATATCAACCAACTATTACATAATTCAATGGCAAACACCCATTAAGATTATACCCATTTAGGGTCCACAACCTTAGCATTTAAGACTAGCTACTCATACTAAAATACAAAGATAAAACAATAATTAAAGTCATAAAGCTTACAAAAGTGCAAGAATCTCTCTTCAAAAGCTTCCAAAATAATAGAGTATTCAATGCCTTCAATGTAGTCTCTTTTTCAGGCAAGATGACTCACAAAATCCTAGTAAATATATTTATAGTGGGCTAAAAGTCGAAGTCAAAATTGGACAAAAATGTCCTTGCAGAGAATTTATGCGACCGCATACTGGTCGCAGATCATGTATACGGTCCGCATATCTTCCTAAAGCGTCCCATAAGCTCAAGTCTCCAAACCCAGCATTTGACCGCATTTCAATTATGTGGTCCGCATATCCAAGCACATATTCCTCCATAGAAGTGCTTCTAAACTTTCTTGATTTCAGTTATGCGGTCACTATGCGGTCCGCATAAGCGTTATGATACCGCATAATGGATCGCATTTTCTCCTATTCAGTTGGCCATAAATCTGCTTCAGTCGGCGATGGTTATGCGGTCCGCATATGCTTTATGCGATCGCATACCTTCATCATTTCTGCCCTTTTGTGGCTTTTTAATTTCTTTTCCATATTTTTGGGTCCTCAAGCCTTATGCACTGCGAAAAACCAAAACTTCATAAGAATTAACTAAAAATGCATTGAAAGATGAACTAAAGTCTATGTAATTGGTATCAAATGTGCCAAAGTTCTACGACACATCAACACCCCCAACTTAAACTCTTGCTTGCCCTCAAGCAACTAGAACAAAAATTATCCTATCCTAAACTCTTACAGATAAGTCCCGAAACAGTAGTGACCGTAGTTGGTTTTGACTGTCAGTTAACAAGAATGTAACTTCATTTATTTACCCTTCATGGAAAACAAATATCACTTAACAATGCGACTAATCAGTTTGTGGACGTTGAGCCTCGACCAAACTGACAAAATGCTACGCACAGCTAAGTGCACTTGTATTCTACTTCACGAACCTAACTTCTGCTAAATCTTGCAGTTCATGCGCACTCACAACAAAGATAATCCCCAACTCAGACATATTTACAGGGGATGCAATCAAACACTTTTCACTCGGAACAAAAGCTACATGTTACAAGTATCAGTCCATATGCTTGCCCTTATTTTAACTTGTCGCTATCTCAGGAATGGTTGGATGTAGATCACCAAATACTTTTCCAGGGTTGTAAAGTAGGCTTCGGGACGCGTTGGATGAACGCCAGGGAACGTAATGGTTATACCCTCCTTGAACAACATTTCCGATTTCCACTTTGTACCGGCACCTCCAACTTAGGCTTTTAGCTTCATTCATACTCGTTCGAGGAGGGTTAGGTTCAAAAGAAAGAAATATTTCACAATGGGGTAAATGTTTGTAATGTGGTAGTCGAAGAAGAGGTTAAAGGCTCAACGGGGGTAACTAGGGTAATTTATGTACTGGGGAGGTCAACATTTGGTCAAAATTAGCTAGCAGTCACAAAGATAGCCTAAGATCATCTCAGCACCCAATCATTAGCCTGGGAGTTGCACAAAGAAAACCAACCGGGCAAGTTCTAGACATCACAAGTTAGGCATGCGCATTATTTTCACAAATCCTCACTCACTCGCGACGCATGAACTGTTCGACTCAACTCAAAGCTTTTATCACATGATATGTAAGATTCTGAGTAAACATAAAGTCAAAGAGCGAGCCTCAATTTCACAAGAACGACTAACCATATATAAAAAATTATATATATACAAAAGAATGAAGGGTACAAGTTCTCACTGAAATTTCCGTACATGATTGAAACTAGACAATGACACCAAACAAGTCAAAATGTTCCATGCTAATGCCATGGTTCTACTATTACACCCTTGGAAAAGAACCCGACGATGAAAAACCAGGGGGAATTCATTTCTAGCTACCAATCTATACTATTAAATAGAAAGGGTTGACGCACAATTTTTTATACAACTATTTACACAAAATATGACTACCCCACCTCCAACTTAAAATCATGCATTGTACCTAATTCATAAAAAATTTAAAAGCAATGTTTAGGGGCTTCTTGGGGTGCACTAGGCGCTCGGAGGGGCTGGAGCGTGCTGGCAGTTGTGGGGTCCACTCCTGACACTGTGGCTCTAGAAAGCGGAGCCTCAGAATGTGTGTGTTGGTCTCTGAAATTGGAGCAAGAAGCTCCACCTGCTGTGAGGCTGAAGTAAGAGTCTGGGAGTTGCTCGACTCTCCCAATGATGCATGTGGGGTCGCTGGATGTTCCTTGGGGACCATGTCAGCAAGTGAATGTGCAATTGCTTTCTGCACGTGTGCATCCTGAGCCTCTCTAGAAGTATCCACCTGTTTACCCTTGTTGTCACGCTGACCCTCAGTCCCCTCTACCAATGCATCTTCATCAGTTTCCTCATCTTCAGTCGCGCCGTCATCAGATTCTCCTTCTGACTCTCTGGAATCCTCCTTTAAAAGAGTGTCAATATAGACAATGGAAGCTGGAGCCTTTGAAGTCTCATCACCCTATGCCTCCGGGGCTGTCATGATAATTGAGAAGTCCAAATCTAAGACCATAATAGAGGTGCCTATACCCTGCTCAGCGCCTTCCGTAAGGAGGGAAGTCAAATCAAATTCCAAGTTCTGCAGCTTGTGTAGCTCTGCTTTCAGCTCATTAACATCTTTCTAAGCTATGGCATATCTCCAACCTCGCCTCGCTCGACCTTTTCAAGTTGCACTTCAAAGTGCGTAAGGCGATCTTCATATGATTTAAGATGGTTTGGAAGAGTACTCATTAAGGTTTGGATAGGGGCCAATGCTTGCCGGATGAGATTTGGGAGTTCCTTTGTCAACCGGTCTACCTTTGCGTTAGCATGCTGGGATAGTAGACCCAGCTTTGAGAGAGCTGGCAAGGGAACAGATGGCTGTGAACTGCTTGGCTGAGGAAGCGGCTGGAGCAATAGGAGCAGCAGGAGTGTCAGGCAATGATGTGGGAGCAGGTGTAGGTGCTGGTGAGTCTGATGAATGAGAGAGTGACGTCTCAAGCTTGACGTCCGTATATTTGAGAGCCTTCTCAATACGATCATGCTTCGGGACAGGGAGAACACTTGCTGCCTTATAAAGAGCCGTGATCAAACACGGGAAAGGAAGAGAGGTTTGCTTTTGGTTTGATCTAATTTCCAGCTCCTTGAAAATAATGTGTCCCACATCGGACCTCCTGGGTGAGATCCCGTTTGTAAATCTTGTGGAGTGGTCAATCCAAGAGGGGGTCCCCTTCGCTATGAGAGATGCAATCCAAGCACGTTCATTATCTTTGTTGGTTACATTTTCATCATACTCAGTTATGCCTGACGATCAGTCCTCAAAGAATAGATCATTAATGGTTCATGAATCACAGAGTACCTGAACCCCTCGAACTAGGACAGATTCCATAAATATCCTATTCCTCCTTTGCTCAGCATTTCTTGAGGTAGCATAAAAAGCATAAAACTCCCTCACAAGTGTTTCATTGTAATCATCTAGGGTGTCAGTGAAGAACCCAGTTTCCTCTTCTGAATATTTTCGAATATGTGAGGGTAGTTCTCTTTCAGACAACTCAAATTTAACTGCTTCTCCTCAAGAATCTTTCTCTTTTTTATCCCCTCTTTGTATAGGTTCCATGAGCCTGGGACCCCAAATCTCAGATCTTCCCTGCTCTTCCACCGTGCTTCAGCTTGTAGGTCAACGAATGGCAGGATGTCAGTCTGTGCCTCCTCCTCTTCAGACTGGGAGGAGTGCTCAAAAGTGTTGCGGGTGGTTTCTGGTCGTGGACGTTTAAACTGTTCTATTTGTTGGCTTACAACAGCTCTTTTCTTTCCACGAACAGGTGGTGATCGCGTTGCAAGAGATTTATTTGGTGCCATTCCTGCAATAAAACGGTATGTGAGTGGTGCGCATAGCATAAATATCATGTGGAGGGAATATAAAAGAAAAAAACAACAGATGCGGTGGGTTTTGCAGTCACATCTTCACTTTGCGGATCGCAAACCCATCGCAGAACTGCACACCCAAGAAAGAAGGAATTATGTGATCGCAAACACCACCGCAATACGGTTTTTGCGACTGCAAAGTGATCGCATAATTGCGCACAAGAAAGCAGTTGATCTAACTGTGTTTGCGGTAACTACGCGGTCCGCAAAACAACTTTGCGACCACATAATTGCAATTTACTAGGCTACCTAGGGTTTTGTTTTCAACGACTTTGCGTACCGCAAACCAATTATGCCGGATGCAAAGATCATCTTCCTCAGTCAACAATGATCAAGCCTCTCACCTATACATCCCATATCACTCTAAGACAAAAACTTACCCACAAACCTCCCACACAGGTTCCCACCGTATCAGTTTGAGAACAAAAACTAGAGATGGAGCTCAAGTAATGGACATTATGCAACGAATCCACAAGAAAGAGGGGAAAGAATCACATACCAGCTTTCAAGGCAAGATGGAGATGAAATCTCAGTTATGAGCAAGGTGAATTCCTTAATGTCAATCCTTGTTATGTGATATTTGTGCATGATTAAAATGTGTTTGGTTTTTCTTTTTTTTCTTTTGTTTTGGTATTTTTGATTTTGAGTGATGTCAATATATTTGAGAGCCTTCTCAATACGATCATGCTTCGGGACAGGGAGAACACTTGCATCCTTATAAAGAGTCGTGATCAAACACGGGAAAGGAAGAGAGGTTTGCTTTTGGTTTGATCTAATTTCTAGCTCCTTGAAAATAATGTGTCCCACGTCGGGCCTCCTGGGTGAGATCCCGTTTTTAAATCTTGTGGAGTGGTAAATCCAAGAGGGGGTCCCCTTCGCTATGAGAGATGCAATCCAAGCACGTTCGTTATCTTTGTTGGTTACATTTTCATCATACTCAGTTGTGCCTGACGATCAGTCCTCAAAGAATAGATCATTAATGGTTCATGAATCACAGAGTACCTGAACCCCTCGAACTAGGACAGATTCCATAAATATCATATTCCTCCTTTGCTCAGAATTTCTTGAGGCAGCATAAGAAGCATAGAACTCCCTCATAAGTGTTTCATTGTAATCAACTTGGGCGTCAGTGAAGAACCCCATTTCCTCTTCTGAATATTTTCGAATATGTGAGGGTAGTTCTCTTTCAGACCACTCAGGCTTAACTTCTTCTCCTAAAGAATCTTTCTCTTTTTTATCCCCTCTTTGTATAGGTTCCATGATCCTGGGACCCCAAATCTCAGATCTTCCCTGCTCTTCCACCGTGCTTCAGCTTGTAGGTCAACGGATGGCAGGATCTCAGTCTGTGCCTCCTCCTCTTCAGACTGGGAGGAGTGCTCAGAAGTCTTGCGGGTGGTTTCTGGTCGTGGACGTTTAGACTGTTCTATTTGTTGGCTTACAATAGCTCTTTTCTTTCCACAAACAGGTGGTGATCGCGTTGCAAGAGATTTATTTGGTGCCATTCCTGCAATAAAACGGTGTGTGAGTGGTGCGTATAGCATTAATATCATATGGAGGGAAAATAAAAGAAACAAACAACAGATGCGGTGGGTTTTGCAGTCACATCTTCACTTTGCGGATCGCAAACCAATCGCAGATTTGCACACCCAAGAAAGAAGGAATTATGTGATCGCAAACACCACCGCAATACGGTTTTTGCGACTGCAAAGTGATCGCATAATTGCGCACAAGAAAGCAGTTGATCTGACTGTGTTTGCGGTAACTACGCGGTCCGCAAAACAACTTTGCGACCGCATAATTGATCGCATAATTGCAATTTACTAGGCTACCTAGGGTTTTGTTTGCAACGACATTGCGGACCGCAAACCACTTATGCCGGATGCAAAGATCATCTTCCTCAGTCAACAATGCTCAAGCCTCTCACCTATACAACTCATATCACTCTAAGGCAAAAACTTACCCACAAATCTCCCACACAGGTTCCCACCACATCAGTTTGAGAACAAAAACTAGAGATGGAGCTCAAGTAATGGACATTATGCAACGAATCCACAAGAAAGAGGGGAAAGAATCACATACCAGCTGTCAAGGAAAGATGGAGATGAAATATGAGTTATTAGCAAGGTGAATTCCTTAATGTCAATCCTTGTTATGTGATATTTGTGTGATTAAAATGTGTTTGGTTTTTCTTTCTTTTTTCTTTTGTTTTGGTATTTTTGATTTTGTGAGAGTTGTTCATTGTTCGTGTGCGAGTGATATTGACAGTATGCGAAAGTTTAGGGAGTTATACCTGAACGTTTTGCAGTGGAAAAGTAGTCGCATAACACATTATGCATCACATATGTGTTATGCGATGATTTTAGAAATGGGTTGCTTACATTTATTCTGCGATGCATTCTGTGGTCGCATAGTTGCTATGCGGGCCGCAGAACTTGAACCATTACCGCATTTTTGTAGACCCAAATTCCCAAATTCTATAATTGTATCTGCGACCACTAGGCAATTCGCCAAGCCATTATGCGACCGCATAGTTGCCGCAAACCCCTGATTCTTTTTTATCTTCACTTGCCTCCACCCCTGCACCCTGTTTCATGGTATTTTGGGCTACCTGCAATCTAATGCACACATCAACCAGTTCAACAGTAACAACTAAATCTACAAAAATGAAAAACTAATAATAAAATGTTACCACACATGGGTTGTCTCCCAAGAAGTGCTTGATTTAACGTTGCGGCACGATGATGTTGGTTTCGTTTGGGCTGCTCAGAGGTGGGGGTTTGACTATCCTTGAGAGCAAATTGCTCTACCAAGAGCTTGTCTCTTGTTGTGCTCAGGTAATGCTTAGCCTGTTGGCCATTTACTTAGCCCTGGTGGTTTCATTCAGAATATGTATGAAGATCAATAGTAGAAGTATCTACACGTAAATTCACATATTTCCAAGATGTCATGTTTCTCAAATCAACAAATATAAAAAAATACAAAAAAAAAACAAAAAAATAAGAGTTCAAACTTGAACCCTAGCAATATATACAGCTACAACTACACCGTTAGTTCCCCAGCAACGGCGCCAAAATTTTATCTCGCCCAACTCTAGTCCTAAAAAGGATAAGTGGTCGCTGAAAATATAACCCGGTCTAAATGTCCGAAGTCGAATCCCACAGAAAATTAAGGCTTATCTACAGTTGTTCAATATTGCTAAGAAACACAAGTCCAAACAATTTCCTAATTATAGATATTATAATATTTATTTCTTACTAATTAACTAAGAAATTAAAACAGTAAATTAACAACTAAAGATACTAAGGGTTGGAGATTAAATTTAGGAGGTCTATAGTTATGGTTTCCCCAATTGTCGAAATCCTTCCCGCTATATTTTCTATAATTTCGCCTATGTATTCTCTACTGATCATGAGCGCTTTAGGTGTCATACCTCTCTCTCGAGCAACTACGAAATTTACTAGACATATTCTCTCGAACTACGCTAGTTTGCTTTATCTAACCGCTCACTATGACCACGTCAAGACTTTATTATTTCTAAACCTACCTTTAAATCAGTTGTATTGATTTCTCACATACGTTAGGAGTGACGTTGTATAACAATCACCTAAATATGTATCATTTCTCAAGAAACACATAATAAATAGGCATAGTCAATCGATGGACATTCAATCAACAACAATAAACACGTAGTTGAACAAGTAGAGAAATCCAACGACTCAATTATATAATAACATAACAAAAATTTATCCTACAAAAGGTTCCATCAAAAACCTAGATAAAAAATTAGCTATTCATAATAGTATGTAAAAACACAATTCTAAAAGTCATAACCAACAATGGAAAATAGGAAGAGGAAGGAAAAACTCGTAGAACAATTCCCCGTCTTGCTCATATTGTGTCTCTGCCTCCTTAGGTCGAATTTGTGTCAAACGTATGTCCAAACCCTTCAAAATACCGTTTTTCCATGTATATATACCAAGTAGGGTCGAGCCCAAACAATTATACCTTCTCCTACGTGAAAAAGGAAAATTGTTTCAGGTTTGGAGCTCGCGGGCGCGGCCAAACGCGGTCCGGGCGCTGTCATTTTCCAACATTTTGTCTCAGTTCGCGTCAGGTCCGCGGTCGCGGTTTCGACCGAGTTATTCTTCCTGTTCCTTTCGGAATATGAAAAATGTAAAATATGGAAGTTGTAGCTTTTTGAAGTAGCTTTCCAACCATATATTATATAGCCCAAATAAAGGAAAAAAGTTATGTCCATTTTACTAGACAGTGCACAATATGCCTACTCAAGTCTTCGTTTGTTCCTAACTATCAAATTTGACCCCTGAACACGATCCCGGCTTAATTCCTTTGGCTTTTACTCAGATATCAAAGCTCCAAATCACTTTAATTCATTCCATAACATCTACATAGCTCGGAATCACTCCTACAAGGCATAAAACACACAATTAATGCAAAAATTTAGCGATTAAAGCTTAAACTCAATTAAAGTGCAGTAAATTAGAGTGTAATAAGCGACTAAAATACGAAATTATAGCATATCATCAAAACCTCGCACTTAAACCATTTCTCATCCTTAAGCAATCAAACTACACTTTATATAGACACGACCTTTTTAAACAATTCCCTAACTCATCATACCAAGAATATTTAAAATAGACTAAGCACAAGGATGTAACATCTTCACCTCAAGATTCGACTCACAAGTACCACGCATTATTTACAACTCACTCACTTACTCTAGCATAGTGGTCATTGACATTATCTTTCCTTCATGAATCAAGTGCCCTCACACAACAAAAGAGAGTAGTTCCACACAATAAAATTTAAGAACACTTAGGAACCCAAGATAGAAAGAATTCAGTTACTCTAAGAAATAACATTCACATGCCACAAAAAGATTCACCATAGGCTTGCCCGTAGTGTACTACTCTATTAATCGATCTCATTCAGTCTAGGATCAAGTATGACTTTATTTGGTTGTAATGTAGGTTGCGCGACGGGTAAGATATATTTAGATATAAGAGTGACTACACCTCCCTAAGAACTTTAATACATATACTTTAACATTCAAACCACATACTTATGTCAAACCAAACTTTTCCTTCACATCAATGTATTTTACCATGTACTTCTTTAAGCACAATTACATCAAGAGTCACCACTTATCAAGGAATATATTTTTTTCTTTTTTTTAAGTGGCTCTTAGTTTTTCAAAATAGTACACCTTTCTCCTTATTTCATTAGTTCCACTCAAAAGCCAAACCAACCACCCCACACTTTAACTTTTACATAGTTCATAACAATTCAAGTGCTCATGAGAGGTTAGAAAGTTCAAATAGATGGTTCATTCAAACAAATGGGTAAGCCTTGTAATGTGGTTGCCAAAGAAACAGGATTACAGGCTCAAAGGGGTTAACTATGATACATAACAATTAGGCGGGTAATATATATATATAGCTCAACAAAGAAACGCCTATATCACTTCCAAGACTGAACAAAACTACTATTTCGCTTTGCAAACACACGGGGAAAGTTCTAGGCATCAAATGCAATGCACAGAATAACACCAAAACCTCACACAGACATGGCACATAACTCACTCAGGATTGGATTCATCAAGATACTCTAGTCAAACAAGTTAAGCCAATTTAAGGTACGTATACAAGAGTCAAAAAATGAGCCTAAGCGTCACAACCAAAATACTCACTATTCTCAAGCCATAACAAAGTCAAGAGATATTTCTTCAATTCAAAACACAACACAATGGCTTATATTCCTAAAAAAACTAACTACACTCGGTTCAAACCAAACCCTTGGAAAAGAACCGCGACACAAAGAAAAACCAAGGGGGAATTGCTACACTACCTAACAAAAGAAAATCTTTTTGTTTTTTTTTCTTCTTTGGATTAAATCCCTCAAGAAAATTGTCTAATAGATGTACCGTCGGTAAAAATCTCATTTATTTTATTTTTGTTAAAAAAAAATTTGTTCCATTAAACTAAAAGAACTAAAATAGCATAGAAAGTCACCCAGACAATCTCCTCACCCCACACTTAAAATTCTTCATTGTCCCCAATGCACACCCATACATAAAAGAGGGTAAAAGAAACTCCCTGGTAGGCCAAAGGCCGAAGCACTAGCATCTCATGGGGTACTCAGTCTTCTCCCAGGCTTGGTCCTTCATGCGGGTACCTCACACTTAGTTCCAACCATTTGGTTTGCTATAGCATCCTTCCAATGGCTTTGCATTCCATGCTCCTAAAAAATCAAAAATCGACACTACAAAAATAGTACAATTAGAAAAAATAACAAAAAAATAAAATAAAAGAAAGCAGTAAAGTTGGGTTGCCTCTCAACAATCGCTTGATTTAACGTCGCGGCACGACGTGAATCACTTTTTTCCTCCACCTCGAGCTTATGAATTGAACCCCAAGTTTTGATTCAAGCTTATGATTATAGTCATGGGGTGGTGGAACGAATCTAACTGGCCCAAGGAAATAATGTAGTATTCTGCACTCCTTGGCCGTTCTATGAGGTATATAATCCTGACTTTCTGGCAAGAAGAATTTCAGAATATATGCACCTTGTTCCTCATTCCATGACTCTTCAATTGGTTTGGATGACTCTATTTCTATATCATCATCCAATCACAATGTGGAAAATGCTTGGAGTGAGGACCAATGCGCTCAAACACATGAAATTCAGAACTTACAACATCCTCAAACACTAATGCGCTTACTCTAGTCTCACGTCTTCAACATCGACATCCTCAAATTATAGTTGGCTAGGTTGTTGATGTTCTACTCTGACCTCTTCAATTAAGACCTCAAATTACCTCAAATTCACGCTCTTCTTGGCTACTATACCTAATATTGGCTTGTTGAGCATTAACAACTCCAACCGCTTGACTCAATTGAGCCTCCAACTTGCGAATAGTTGCATCTTGCCTTTCTATCTACAATTGTTTCTCATTGTTTTGTTCCAGAAGGCACTTTAACATATCCCAAATCTCCTTTAGGTCCGCATCCCCAGGTTCTTTGTTCCTACTAACTTCACAAGAAAAGGTAGAACCATCATAGTAAGGGTTGGGGGAAGATAAGAAGTATAATCACAACCATAAAAGTGACCATTTTTACCACCACAAACATCACACATATTCCAAAAATAAGATTGAGTTGGTGCACATAACTCGCTCTCGGGAATATTTTGATAATTTTGATACAGGTAGTTTCCTTCTCAATATGTATGGAGATCAATAGTAGAATTATCTACACCTAAATTCACATATTTCCAAGATGTCATGTTTCTCAAATCAACAGTTATAATAAAATACAAAAAGACAAAACAAAATAAGAGTTTAAACTTGAACCCTAGCAATAGATACAACTACAACTACACCGTTAGTTCCTCGACAACGGTGCCAAAATTTGATCTCGCCCAACTCTAGTCCTAAAAAGGATAAGCGGTCGCTGCAAATATAATTTGTTCTAAAAGTCCAGAGTTGAATCCCACAGAAAACTAAGGCTTAGCTACAGTTGTTCAATATTTCTAAGAAACACAAGTCCAAACAATTTCCTAATTATAGAGATTATAATATTTATTTCTTACTAATTAACTAAGAAACTAAAACAATAAATTAACAACTTAAGATACTAAGGTTGGAGATTAAATTTAGGAGGTCTAGAGTTATGGTTTCCCCAATTGTCGGAATCCTTCCCGTTATGTTTTCTATAATTTCGCCTATGTATTCTCTACTGATCATGAGCACTTTAGGTGTCGTAATTCTCTCTCGAGCAACTACAACAATTTACTAGACATATTTTGTCAAACTACGCTAGTAGGCTTTATCTAACCACTAACTATGACCACGTCACGGCTTTGTTATTTCTAAACCTACCTATAAATCCACAGTATTGATTTCTCACATACGTTGGGAGTGACGTTTTTCAACAACCACCTAAATATGTATCCTTTCTCAAGAAACACATAATAAATAGACATAGTCAATCGATGGACATTCAATCAACAACGATAAACACGTAGTTGAACAAGTAGGGAAATCCAACGGCTCAATTATATAAAAACATAACAAGAATTTCTCCTACAAAAGGTTTCATCAAAACACTAGATAACAAATTAGCTATTCATAAAAGTATGTACAAATACAATGCTAAAAGTCATAACCAACAATGGAAAATAGGAAGAGGAAGGAAAAAACTCGTAGAAGAATTCTCTGCCTTGCTCCTATTGTGTCTCTACCTCCTTCGGTTGAATTTGTGTCAAAAGTATGTCCAACCCCTCCAAAATACCGTTATTCCATATATATATATACCAAGTAGGGTCGGTCCCAAATAATTATACCTTCTCCTACATGAAAAAGGAAAATATTTTTAGGGTTGGAGCTCGCGGTCGTGGCAAAACGTGGTCCGGGCGCGGTCATTTACCAATATTATGTCTCAATCCGCGTCAGGTCCGAGGCCAGGGTTTCAACCTCGTTTTTCACCCTGTTACCTTTGGAATTTTGAAACACATTAAACATGTAGGTTGTAGCCCTTTAAGATATCTTTCCAACCATATATTATATAGCCCAAATGAAGTTCAGAGAAAAACGTTATGTCCATTTTACTAGACTGTGCGCAATATACCTACTCGAGTCCTCGTTTGTTCTTAACTATCAAATTTGACCCCTGAACACGATCCCGACTTAATTCCTTGGGATTTTACTCAGACTTCAAAGATCAAACACTTGAATTCATTCCATAACATCTACATAGCTCGGAATCACTCCAACAAGGAATAAAACACACAATTAATGCAGAACACTAGCGATTAAAGCTCAAACTCAATTAAAGTGCAGTAAATTTGAGTGTAATAAGCGACAAAAATACGCAATTATAGTCTATCATCACTTGCACATGGGGTTTGCAATTTTTGAGATGTCCTTGATAAAACACCTATAAAAGCTGACGTGCCCCAGTGGGTGGAGGAATATAAGAAATGATTTCAATCTTTGCTCGGTCAACCTCTATGCCTTGTTTGGAACTTTTGTGGCCCAAAACAATGCCCTCATCCACCATGAAGTGGCATATTTCCCAGTTAACTACAAGATTTGTTTCTTCACATCTTTTGAGCACTTGTTGATACGCTCAAATTACACCTCAAAATAGTGTAAGCGGTCGATGTCAAATATAATAACCCAACAAGGTTGGGGTCGAATCCCACAGAGAACAATATGGAGGCAATTAGGAATGTAAGAGAATTATCACTTATCGCCAGTGCCAAACACTTAGATTTTGATTTTGAAAATGTTTATATCTAAATGCAAAAATATAAACTAACCTAGAAAGCAAGTAAAATGATCAATGGCAACAAGTATGAATGCTTCGGGAATTACACTCAAGTAACGATCCAATGTTTTTTGCGATTTTTCAAACATGAGCGAGTTTATGTTAATTAGCCACGGATAATAATTCTTAATTAGCTTCTTCCGAAGTCTAACAAGACTTCCTAATTGAATTATTCCTAACCCAATTAAGAGATTATGCACACCCGAATTTGGATACAAGTAGTTCAATCCTATTCCTAGGTATAATCTATAAAATGAGGGTTAAAGCCTCAAGTTCTTGTTAATTAATCTTTCCCAACCCCAAATTATCTTTTCCAAAATTTATTCAGAGTTAATGGGCGAGTCCTAGGGTTAGCTAATCCCTTTGGAAACATTAAATAACAAGAATAATTAAAATAACATTCAGTACATAAGCACAACAAGGTATTTAATCCACACTTTAAATATGAGTATTTCCATAAACAAGATTCAAGTGTTGGAAATAAATACTACACACTTAAATATTTAATACAAAGCAAGAAAATGAAGAAATAAACATAAATGGGTAAGAAAACCTTAACCACAAGTTTGAAATCTTCAAAACCCAAGTGTGTGTGTGCAAACCCTAGCTTTAAGACTTGTTCTCTCTAGCCTTCAAGACTCAAAAATATCTTTTACAATGCCAAGGATCCCCAAAGATCTCTTCTAGGTCGGGTATATGTGGGTTTGGGATTCAGAATTTGTGATTTTACTATTCTGTCCGGATCTGATGCTCGTTGACAGCACTTGCGGAAGAATCCTCGCAGGTGCGGTTCCGCAGAAGCGGAAACCCAATCGCAGGTGCGTTTCCAAGTGTTTTGCTCATATTCCGCAGATGCGGAAAAGCCTTAGTTAGCGTGGTCTATGTATATTTGATCTAAATACGCAGGTGCGTTCATACATTCGCAGGTGCGATGTCACACCTGCGACCAAACCTCCGTAGGTGCGGATTCACTGAAGGATATTGCACCTTTTTCTACTCTTTTTGCTCAATTCCACTGCAATTCAATCCAAATCACTTAATGTCATCTTCTTCCTGCAAATTGAACAATAAACAGAATAAACGACCTCATGTTATCATAAAAAGGGTGGAAAGTCTAACGAAAAGAGACTAAATTGAGTGGTAAAATCACCACTCATCAACACCCCCAACTTAAAGCTTTTGCTTGTCCTCAATGAGGTTCTACCATTTCGAGCACAAGTTGTATTGCCATCATTTACAAATCACGTTCTCCAACTAAGCATTATACTCGTGGATTTGTTTGGTACTAATAATTAGGCTCAAGTATGCATCTTACCTGAATAGTTCCCTCGTTTAAACAACTTCAAGAAGTGCAAGGGAGTTTCAAGATAATCAAGCGACAAGAATAAACCTCAAGAAGTGACTCAAAAGCACTAGTCCACTACATATGCTCAACTCACTCATTTTTGGATATATCAATTTCACCAATCAATACTAATTCATGTTCCCTCACAAGAATGAAATTCCCAAACTCACCATATTTACAAGAACAACACAAGGGACAAATTTACAACGATACTCACTCTCACAAAGAATTTCAAGTGTTACAACAAATCATGCCATAAGTTTTCCCTTATTTTAATTCTTCACCTAATCAAGAACACTCGGTTGGAGATCCCATAAGGACTTTTTAAGATTGTAATGTAGGTTTAGGGAAGGGTCGAATAAACATTTAGGATACAAGTGACTACACCCTCCTTGAACACAACTCACATTTTTTTTTTGCACTTTGTTTGTTTTCGAACCACATAGCCTCATTTTGATCTAGTTACCAACATAGAACAACCTTAAATACCTCTCTAAGTTTCTTCAAGTCTTTTTCTTCTTTTCTTTCTTATTTTGTTTTTGTATTTTTCTTTTGGATCTTGAATAATTTCATGTGAATATTTTGAGGTATATATCCTACACTCAATGTACATCCTTACCAATTTCCATTTTGACACCACACCCCCAACTTTAGGCTTTTTGCTTCATTCTCAATATTCAAGGAGGGACCGGTTCAAAAGAGGAAATTATTTAGCAAAAGGGAAAGGTTTTTAATGAGTCGGCCAAAGAGGAGGTTAAAGGCTCAAATGGGGTAACTAGTGATAATATATATACAATGGTGGCTCGAAGGGCTAAAGGGGTTTTCAAATAACACAAAGAATGCCTAAGGTCATTTCTCCAACCAAACATACATAGCATTAGCATTGAAACACCAACCAAGCAATTTCTAGATGATAGAAGTACACACAAGATTTATTTATACAAACACTAACAAACATGGCACATGAATTAATCAAGACAGATCAATTTCACTTTCTAATAGGAGTCTAGAGAAATATTTCTCAAACTAGTGGGCAAAGAGTCACTAAATGAGCCAAATACTTGTCATAATAATTATTCTTCACCATGCAACTTACTTGTTTTAATTCAAAACTGAAATTCGGAGGGGTATTCTTACTTCACATTTCACATACAAGAGGCTAATTTCGTTAGTAAACAATAATCCAAAAGTCTCCTCCTAGCAAAACAAGACTAATTCCCTTAAGAAAGTTGTCACACCATGTATCATAGGGAAACGTCACCCGGTTCACTTCAAAAATATTCCTTGGGAAAGAACTGTAGCATGAAGAAAACCCAAGGAAGTATTATTAAGGAATTAAAAATTACTAAAGAACAAAGCTACTACTAAAAAGCTAAAAACTAAAATAAAAGCAACTACTAAAGAAAATAAATGATACAAGAAAAATAAAAATAAAAACAGACTAATCACACCAAGCTCAGGGAGAAACATATGATAATCCAAAATAAGCCAGGCAAGGGCACATAGTATCTATACACAAGCAAGAAGCCTGGCAAGGTCACATAACAATGTCATATACAAAGTAATAATCAAAGTCATACTAGATAAAATGTGAAAAAGCCACCCCCAACTAAAAACATTGCAGTGTCCCCACTGCACAATATCAAAATAAAGATCATAATTTGAGGGTCTCCCTAAGGTCTGCATCAGACTAGCAGGCTGCAGGAGAAAAGGTTGGTCAGTGTTGCTCGGCATCATCATCTGTATCGGCTTCATCACCATCCATCATGAACGAGTAGTCCTCACTGACCTCATCATCCGCAACCAGCATTTTCTTGCTCGGATGCTCCCACCTGAAGATCGCCTTGACTCCTATCCACACATTGACCAGAAGTTTACCTTTCTTTTTGTTTTACTCCTTTTCCTTGTCAAATGACTCCTTCAGGTCAACATGTGCCTTGGCCAAGCTGGTGTAGGCGGTGTCAAATTGGGTAATAGACGCTGCCATCCTATCCTGAGTATCAAAGTACTGCTACATCTCAGCCCTGGAGTAGTAATCAGGTGGAGGCTGAGGCTGGGAGTGGGAAGTCCCAGTGGGGAGTTTGGACACTAGGTCCCGCAAGATTGCAAACTAGGAGTTCATCTCCCCAAAAGGGCCCTCTGCTACAGCAGGTTGTGAGGAGGATCTGGACCCGGCAGTGGTGGTGGTGACCTTCCTCTTCTTGCTTTTAATTGAACTACCCTCGCCCGTTACTCTTAACGGGTGGAAGGGTTTGTCGGCGGGCACCCAATGATCAGTGTTGGGCTCTTCTACCTCGGCTCGCCTGCATAAGTAAATGATTAAGGAAGGAAACATCAAACTTGCACCATCGTCAAGAAAATACTGCCGCATCTCCCTGAGAATATAATAGCCCACATTCACTGGGATGTCATCAAGAAGGCAAGCAATGATCAGGGCTCTGGTGTAGGGCACGTTTGAGACATTGCCACAGGGAGACACCCTGGTGCACATGATGTAGAGCCAGATCTTAGCCTCAGCTGTGAATTCAATGGACTTCAAACCTCTTTGCTCTGACTCTCTCATGGTACAACATGGACACAAGCCATGACGCATTGTCGCAGTGATCTTTCTCTTGTAGAGGCTCAATTGGATGGTTCGGAATCCCGAGGGCATCATTAATTTTGTCCACCCCGAACTTTATCGTCTTGCCTCTGATGATAAGTTGAGGGTCGGCGAGTTTGTATGCTTGAGGTTGCCGTAAAACTCGAGAACTCACGTCTCATTAGCCTTGCAAGGAGTGGGAATGAAGCACGGCCACGCAGAGGATTGCAACCGGCCATAGAAATCCGGGAGTATCTCGGCCAATTTATCCAAAGCTATACCTTTCTCAATCATCAATTTCTTGGTGAGGAGATTGTCATAATATCGGCGTTGACAGTCAGCAAACATGAAGTGATAATCGACAAATCGTTCCCCAACATCGTCCTCAATTTCAGGACTATCCGGAGCATTTATGTTCGCGTTCGGGTCCATTTTTAGCTCAAAGTACCTATAAAAATTCAAAACGAAGTTATTCAAGCAGTAGAATCTTGTTAAGCATATTAATACACTGTAATTAGACCAAAGAACCAAGTCGAACGGGCCCGGGAAGGGCCATTTGCAAACTCTCTGTTTTCTGCCATGCTGCCATGTTTCCGCCAAGCCTTAATTTCTTCATTTTGCACTTCTTGGCTTCCATGTGAGATATGTTATTTTGCTTTCTTGTTTCCTCAAATATTAAGATGTATGGTGTATTGGTAAAAAAGATTTTCACACATAAGAGGATTCCTAACAACTCAGCCAGCTACGTGGACCAAGGAAAATACGATAGCTGGAAAAAATTCTATAAAGAGGTATGGAGTAAAGAGGTACGGATCAATAAACCTACAGGGTTATCAGCTATGGGAAACCCAACCAGATTGGGACAAAGAAGAGATACTGTCAAAATGAATCCGGACAGAGCTACGGGCAGATCCAGAGATCCACAATTAATGACTCACACGTTACACAACCTTCACGCACCAGTTACGATTATCCTTTGAAATGCTCCATTAATGTAATAATTAGTCATTTATGAGTGATCATTTTCTAAGGCAGGCGTTATATTGAGAAACTCCCTATATAAGGGAAGAGAAAATAGCTTGTAAGATCATCAGAACTACGAATGCAATACACTTTACTTTTCTGAGCATCTTACTATTGTCATTTACTGACTCCTCTTTACTTAATATTATTTCTTTGATTATCAATAACCCGTGTTCATCCTAAAAACAACTTTGGTCAAAGGATCTAATTCTTTGGTCAAACAAATTGGTTCCATTACTTGGAATCTGATAATTTTTGTTTGTTTTTCAATCAATATCCTCTAAACCATGTCGAGCTCCAACGACAACAACCAACAGAGAGATAGGATTCCATCACCTCTTCCATCCCCAAAAGGTTCAAGGGAAAAATCCCAAGAGAGATCCAACAACAACAGTGATAACAACATCAATGATCAAATAGTAGAACAAGATCGTATAAAGCAAATGATTGCAGAGTATGTGATTCAAGCTTTGCAAGAATTCGTTAGGGGATTACCAGCGGCATCACCCACATCAGTGACGCCACCTCCTAATAACACAATTACCGTGGAAAATCCTCAGTCTAGGTTGGTAAAGTCAGCAAGGGATGACACTACTAACGAATCTCTCGAAACGAGACTAGGTATGACTAATAACCCTGAATTACAAAATTTACTACTAACCTTGCATAAACAGGTAAAGGAACAAAACGATCGAATCGAGCAATTTCCTAGAGTACCACCTGTTATCAAAGGCATTGGTGTTGATAGATATTTTCAACAACCTTGGAAACCAAGTGTAGCACCCTTGCATATACCCAAGAAATTTAAAATGCCTAACGTTCCTAAGTATGATAGAACAACTGACCCATGCGACCATGTGACTGCTTTTACTACCAGAGTAAAGGGCTACGACTTAACAAAACAAGAGATTTAATCACTCCTTGTCAAAAAATTCGAAGAAACACTTACCAAAGGAGCCCTAACTTGGTATTATCTTCTCCCTGAAAATTCTATTGATTCTTTTGCTGAGCTTGCAGATTCTTTCATAGAAGCACACTCTGGTGCACAAAAAGTCGAGAAAAGAATGGAGGAAATATTTAAAGCAAGGAGATACGGAACTACGCCGTGAATTTGTAGACAGGTTCCAGCGAGAAAGAATGCAATTACCCAGGGTACCTGATAATTGGGCAGCCATGGCATTCGCAAGTAATCTAAATGACCAAAGCTCAGAAGCCACGATGAGACTCAAAGAAAATTTTAGAGAATTCCCAGCTACAACGTGGAATGATGCATATAATAGGTATAGTACTAAACTTCTAATAGAAGAAGATATCATTGCTCGTACGAAATATGAAGATCATTCCAGATCTAGGCGATCCGAATCAGACAAGAGATCAGGTAAAAACAGATACGATCCTTACTTAGGACCATCGGGACGCGAAACTCGCCCCAGTTTTGAAAATACTAGGTCAGATTATAGACCACCAAGTAGCAATGTAGGCTCATCCTCATCTAGATCCAGAAAGGATCGGGATGAACGACCTAGAGGTAATGCACAAATCGGGGATCATACCTTTAATGTAAGTACTCCTGAACTTCTTTCGATATCAAGAAATATGAGAGGTAAGGTTAAATGGCCCAAAGAAATGCGGTCAAACCCAAATAAGAGGAACCCGAATTTCTGGTGTGAGTTCCATAATGATCATGGACACAGAACTGCGGATTGCAAATTTTTACAAGGTGAAATAGAACAATTATTGAAAAGGGGATATTCAACAGAATTGTTTAGTGATAAAGGTAAACATGCATATATGAAGAACAAGCAGGAGCCCCCGAAGCCTCCATCTCCAAAAAGAACTGCCAACATGATACCTGGAGGAGAGGAAGTGAACGAAATAGTTTGCAAATTAGCCTCGAAGGTCACAATTACCCACGGAAAGCGGGTTCGAGAACATCTAGATGAAGATAATATAACCTTTGAAGATGCATATTTTGGAGGATTAATGCTCCCCCACAACGATGCTCTAGTAATATCCTTACCCATTCATGACACTAACGTTAAAAGGGTGTTGATTGATCCAGGTAGTTCAGTCAATATCATTTTGCTAAGACTCGTGGATGAAATGCTCATGGGAAATCAGGTGATCCCAAAGGCACAAGCCATATCAAGGTTCGATAACTCTACAGTGATAACCAAAGGAGAGATCGAACTTAACACTTACACTGAGGGAGTAACTAAGAACACCAAATTCCAGGTCATAGATACTGACATGGCTTATAACATAATTATGGGAAGGCCCTGGATCCACGACATGAAAGTAGTACCATCCACCTTACACCAGGTAATTAAATTTCCCTCAGAATGGGGAATCAGACAGATTAGAGGTGATCAACAGACCTCCAAAAATATAAATTTCGTGGCGCATTATAACAAAAACGTAGATACGGAAGATCCGAAAGATAGAGAAATCTTCCAAACAGACGTCACCGAGCAAACATGTGCGGGAAAAGTCACTGACCAAACAGGTACGAAACAAGTGAACGTTCAAGCAGATATGGAAGGAGATACTCACGAGAAGGTGAATCCAATCACCACAGAAGATGCATTGGACCACACATAAGTAGATTCCAGACCAGACGTCATTCATGAACCAGAGGAAGACGAACACATCAAAACAACTAGGGAAGAGCTCAAAGTTCTTCCATTTTTTTAACAAAATCCTGAACAGAAGGTGTATGTAGGAACGAGGCTAAGCCCCGGTCGAAAAGGTAAGTTAATTGATTATTTAAAGCTAACGCGGATTGCTTTGCGTGGTCCCACTCAGATATGACAGGTATCCCATCAGAAGTGATGACTCATAAATCAAATGAAGATCCATCCTTCGTACCTGTTAAGTAGAAGAAAAGAAAGCAAGGACCATTCAAGAACCAAGTGATTGATTAAGAGGTACAAAAACTCTTGAAAATAGGTTCAATACGAGAGGTAACGTGCCCTAACTGGTTAGCTAACACTATGGTAGTACCAAAAAAGAATGGCAAATGGAGAGTATGCGTAGATTATACTGATTTAAATAAAACATGCCCCAAAGATTCATTCCCATTACCACATATAGATCAAACGATTGATGCCACCGCAGATCATGAATTATTAAGCTTTCTAGATGCATATTCTGGTTATAATGAGATTAAAATGGATCCCTCAAACGAGGAAAAAACCTCCTTTATTACAAACAGGGGGACTTATTGTTATAAGGTCATGCCTTTTGGCTTAAAAAATGCTGGAGCCACGTATCAAAGGCTAGTGACTAAGATGTTCCAGGAACATCTGGGAAAAACAATGGAAATTTACATTGATGACATGTTGGTAAAGTCAACACAGGCGGAAGACCATTTCCAGCACCTTTCTATTACTTTTTACATTTTACGCAGGTATAATATGAAGCTAAATCCAGAAAAATGCGTTTTTGGTGTACAATCAGGTAAATTACTGGTTTCCTTGTATCAAACAGGAGAATAGAGGTAAATCCCGCTCAAATTAAAGCTATAGAAGAAATACATGATATACTAACAAATAAAAAAGAAGTTCAAAGACTAACGGGAAGAATCGTAGCTTTGGGAAGATTTATTTCCAAGTATTCCGAAAAAAGTTTTAGATTCTTTTAAGTCCAAAAAAATAGAATCAGTTCGAATGGACTAAAGAATATCAACAGGCCCTAAATAATCTGAAGGCTTATCTATCAAAACCCCCGCTGCTATCAAAGCCAAAAGAAGGGGAGAGACTGTACATCTACCTGGCTGTCTCAGAAGTTGTTGTAAGTGCAGTATTGGTAAGAGAAGATAAAGGTAAACAATCTCCTATTTATTACGTAAGTAAAACTTTACTAGATGTTGAAACTAGATATCCACATCTGGAAAAGTTAGCCATAACATTAATAATGGCATCCGGAAAATTACGACCATATTTTCAATGTCATCAAATCATTGTTGTGACTTCATATACATTAATAAATATCTTGCATAAACAAGAACTGTCAGGAAGATTAGCCAAGTGGGCCATAGAATTAAGTGAGCATGAAATAATCTATCAGCCTAGGACTGTAATTAAGTCTCAAATATTAGCTGATTTTGTTGTTGACTTTAGTAATAACATTGTCCCTGAAGTGGAAAAAGAGTTACAACTCTTTAATAGTGCCAATCAGTTCTATGGACCCTATTTACCGATGGCTCTTCCAACGTAAAAGGCGCCGACTTAGGCATAGTCTTAATATCACCCACGGGTGAAAAGACACGACAGACTATCAAATGTTATCCTATAACTAACAATGAAACAGAGTACGAAGTTGTCATTGCAGGACAAGAACTCGCACGAGAGCTCTCAATCGAGCAAATCGTAATCAACAGCGACTCCCAACTGGTAATAATAAGATGCAGGGGACTTACATCGCTCGAGAGCCTCGAATGCAACAGTATCTGGAAAAGGCATGAGATCTCGTGAGACAATTCAAAATATGGAAGGTAATACAGATACCTAGAGAGGAAAATGCAGAGGCAGATGCATTAGCTAACCTCGCAGCAGTCACGGAAGAAACAAACAAAGACAATGCAATTGTCGTTCATCTATTCCATTCAACGATCAACCAGGACATAAATGAGGTAACTTTCAACAATTTAACCTGGGATTGGAGAAACTAAATCCTTAATTTTTTGCAGAATGGCACCGTATCTGAAGACAAGAAAACAACTCAAGCACTTCGCCGCACAGCTGCACGGTACTGCCTTATTCGCAATTCATTATATCGCAAGATGTTCGGAGGGCCCCTAGCTAAATGCCTCGGACCTAATCAAACAGAGTTCCTGATGAAAGAAGTCCATGATGGACAACGTGGAAATCATTCAGGAGCGAGATCCTTGGTAAAAACCCTAATTAGAGTTGGGTACTACTGATCCAAGATGGAAGAACAAGCTGAGAACTTCATATCTAATAGCGACAGGTGCCAAAGGTTCAACAATAACATGCATCAACCGGTGGAATTACTACATCCAATTATATCTCCATGGCACTTCATAAAATGGGACCTCTTCCCCCAGCTAAAAGACAGGTACAGTTTTTACTCGTGCTAACCGACTATTTTAAAAAATGGGTAGAGGCAGAAGCATTCAAACAGGTGCGAGAAAAGGAAGTTAAAAGCTTCTTATGGCGAAACATAATATGCCGCTTTGGTATACCAAAGGAGATCGTGTGTGTTAATGGCCCACAGTTCATAGGCTCACAAATCACAGAATTCTTCAAAAGTTGGAAAATCAAACGGATAACTTCAACACCGTACCACCCCGTGGCTAACGGTCAAGCAGAATCAATGAATAAACTCATCATCAACAACCTGAAGAAGCGTCTAGATAAAGCCAAAGGAAATTGTCCTGATGAGTTACCAGCGGTATTATAGGCATACAGAACAACTTCAAAAATAGCTACGAGAGAAACTCCCTTCGCACTTGTCTATGGCTCAGAAGCCTTAATACCTGTGGAGATTGGCGAACCATGCATAAGGTTTATAACAGCCACGGAGGAAGCAAACGACGATGAATTGAGAACTAATCTGGACCTGCTTGAACCACGAAGGGAAGTAGCATTAATACGGTTGGCATCTCAAAAACAAATCATAGAGCGTTACTACAACCGTAAAGCTCATCTCATATACTTCAAGATTGGGGACTTCGTCCTCAAAAAAGTCTTTCAATCAACGAAAGAAGCAGGCGCAGGAAAGCTAAGTCAAAATTGGGAAGGACCCTACAAAGTCCGAGGCATAGCTGGGAAGGGCGCCTACGAGCTGGAAGCTATGGATGACAGAATACTACCGACAAGCTGGAATGCCATCCAATTGAACAAGTACTACTTCTAAGGAAAAGAAGTACCCCCGGTCAGGTATCACACGTTCGATTTTATTTTGAACATTTTAAATTTTACTAACTTTTTTAGATGATAGGCATAAAGCTAACCCATCACCAAATGATGATATTAGACCTGCAAAGACGCGAGGAAGTAAGAAAATTCCCGATCTAGGTTTACACTTTCTGATGGAAATTTTTAAGGGTTAAGCAGTCATCATCTAAAAACTATATACCTTCGAGTCCCGCACGTTTTTCCTTTTCAGGAAAAGGACCACAAGGAAGGAATAATCAAGTGGTCAAAATTTAATTCTTCAAAGCTCAAACACTTGGGGGACTATACAGTATGGAAGGCTACGACGAAGCAAAGAAGACTATCAGAAAGTCAAAGCTCGAGCCTGAAGGTCCATCTACCCAACAAGTCAAGTGGTACGAGCAGAATTGAAAGAGTTGAAGACTCAAATACAAAGCCTAATCCAAAAACCTTCGAACATGTTCAGGTTGAAAGGCAAAATATTAACCACGAGGAAGAAATGCACATCTTTGTACTTATTCAAAAGAAAACTTTTGTAACTAAAAACAGTTAGGGGTAAAAGATCATCATCATTATACTCATTGAAAAACTGTTGTATCAAATAAAACAATTACGAAATCTTTGTACTCGTATAAAAACTGTTATCAATTAAAACAGTTATGGATGAAAGATCAAAATCCTTGTATTTGTTCAGAAAACTGTTATCAAATAAAACAGTTACGAATGTAAGAGCATTTCCCTCGTACTTATTAAATACTGTTGTCAATAAAAATGGTTACGGATGAGAATCCCAATCTTTATAAAAACTGTTACAAACGAAAAACAGTTGTTCTCTTGTATTAACTCGAAAGAAATGTTGCTTACGAAAAATAGTTACGAAATACAAGTGTATATCAAAATTTGTTAAAAGAAAACAGTTGCAATATGAGTTTTAGACGATAATCAAACACATATAAAATGTTGTGGAAGTTCAATTAAAAAACTCTCCTCAAAAACATTCTTAAACATTAGAAAAATTCCTATCACTCTATTGCATTATTAAACTATCATGAAGTTGAGATGTCTTCTTCATTAAGTGTCGATCATAAAGGGGCCTCTTTCATAAACAAAGCCTACTACAAAAAGGCTCATATTTATATACAACATCGTGCCTACTATGAAAAGGTACGAGTGATTTCATCATCTTCATGCAAAAACTCAGAGGTAAAACAAAAACCTCAAAAAATTAAAACATGCAAAAGACTTAAGAGTGAAACAAAAACTCGAAGTAAAAAATTCATACTTACATATATTCAAAAAGAGCGGCTAGGTAAGAACTAACGACTAACTAGTACTTAGCCGCATATAATTTATACATTAAGGTTCCCCTAAGTTATCAGTTGGGGACTTTAAAAGATCCAAATCTACCCCCGATGGAGCTGGGGGTAACCACCAATCAAAAAAAAGGGTGAATCAACAACTTAATCTTCTTGAGGAGGAGGAGTGACTTCTTCACCGGCGGCAAGAACAGGAGCAACTTGAGACGAAGAGGCGTGAGCAGCGGGAGTCTCACCTTCAGGTGAAGAGAGAATCTGATCTTGTTGAGCCTTCTCCATGGCATCCTTGATTTTAGCTATTTCAGCACTAAGGTCAAAGCCTTCTTGACTCATTTCCATCAATGTGTCAAGGCGAGAATTCATGACGCCTATGTTCAGAGAATGATCCATTGTTTTGAGGTAAAGCGGCGGCAAAATATTCCCGCCATATATGCGTATCCACTTGCCAAATATTAAATCGATAAATAAATGGTAAGTGGGGGGACTATCTATATTGGTAAAAAAGAGTTTCACACGTAAGATGATTCCTGTCAACTGAGCCAGCTACGTGGACCAAGGAAAATATGACAGCTGGACATGATTCTATAAAGAGGTATGCAGTAGAGAGATACGGATCAATAAACCCACGGGTTAATCAGCTCTGGGAAACCCAACCTGATTGGGACAAAGAAGAGATACGGTCAAAATGAATCCGGACAGAGCAACGGGCAGATACAGAGATCCTCAATTAATGACTCACACGTTACACAACCTTCACTCAACAATTACGATTATCCTTTGAAACGCTCCATTAATGTAATAATTAGTCATTAATGAGTGATCATTGTAAAAGGCAGACGTTATATTGAGAAACTCCCTATATAAGGGAAGAGAAAATAGCTTTTAAGATCATCTGAACTACGAATGCAATACATTTTACTTTTCTGAGCATCTTACTATTGTCATTTACTGACTCATCTTTACTTAATATTATTTCTTTTATTATCAGTAACCCATGTTCATCCTAAAAACAACTTTGGTCAAAGGATCTAATTCTTTGGTTAAACATATGGTATGAGTTTTTCCTCGCAAAACTTCAATGTTGAAAAATGCTTGGAATATACCTTCAAACCTCCAACTTGAAATATTTTCCGGATTTTGACATTCTCCTTTTCCCCCGGAATAGAGTCAATTTCTACCAAATTTTCAATCACCCCGGTTGACTCTAGTTCTATATTTTTATCGGCATCACAAACACTCATGGAGTCGGTTGGAGGATGTTCAAGTCTTGATTCCTCAAGATAAAGCTCACTTTCTTCCTCGGAATTGGACTCTTCTTAGCGTCCATCCACACTTTCAACTTGAGAGGCATAATGAGCCTCCATCAATGCTTGCATTTGATCCTCTAAAGTGCGGATGTGCTCATCATTTTGAGTCACTTCATGTTTCAAGTCCTCGAGTGCGAAGTTGTGCTTTACCTCATTTTCAATAATGGCCTCCAACATGAGCATCATCTTCTCATTTTGAGCATTTGAGAGTTCTTATTGGTTTTGACTTCAACCTCCAGGGAAGGTTCTTGGCTATCACTCACCTCCAAGGCTTTTTGAACCCTTGAAGCTTCAATCATTTCATTCATTTGTCAGTGCAACCTTTCAAGTGCCAATTCATTTTGGAGACTATTCTCCAAAAGATCTTCCAAGGCATTTTGCTCATGGTTTCCTTCGTCAAGTAAGCACTCCAACATGAGCTTAAACTCTCTATTTATACCATGCTCAATTTCCTCCACTTCTTCACCCCTAAAATGTTCATCACAAAAAGTAGAATCATCATAGCGAGGGTTTGGGAAAGGGACGAACAAATATACACAATCATACCAATGACCATTTTGGCAACCACACATATCACAAATACTCCACTCATGGGTTTGAGATTGTACGCACAATCCATCCCCGAGAGAATTTAAACAATTTTTCCACGAGTGTGGTCCTCCACAATAAGGACAAGGGTCATCAAAGTATGGACAACTACCATCCGACCAATTTTCATTATATGATGCCATTTTTTTTTATCAAAAACCAAGAAACTAAACAAGAAACAAATACAAAAAATAAACCAAGGTAAGAAAAATAATTACACAAATATTCACAAGTTTGGACCAAAGCACTTATGCTTATTTCTCAAACAACCTAAATTACGCCAATTGTTCCCCGGCAACGGCGCCAAAATTTGATACGCTCAAATTATACCTCAAAATAGTGTAAGCGGTCGATGTCAAATATAATAACCCAACAAGGTTAATGTTGCATCCCTCAAAGAACAATATGGAGGCGATTAGGAATGTAAGAGAATTATCACTTATCGCGCAGTGCCAAACACTTAGATTTTGATTTTGAAAATAATTATATCTAAATGCAAAAATATATACTAACCTAGAAAGCAAATAAAATGATCAATGGAAACAAGTATGAATGCTTTGGGAGTTACACTCAAATAACGATCCAATGTTTTTCACGATCTTACAAACATGAGCGAGTTTATGTTAATTAGCCACGGATAATAATTATTAATTAGCTTCTTCCGAAGACTAACAAGACTTCCTAATTAATTAATTCCTAACCCAATTAAGAGATTATGCACACCCGGATTTGGCTACAAGTAGTTCAATCCTATTCCTAGGTAGAATCTATAAAATGAGGGTTAAAGCCTCGTGTTCTTGTTAATTAATCTTTCCCCATCCCAAATTATATTTTCCAAAATTAATTCGGAGATAATGGGAGAATCCTAGGGTTAGCTAATCCCTTTGGAAACATTAAAGAACAAGAATAATTAAAGTAACAATAACTCACTTCATAAATAACTAAAAATCATTCAATGCATAGGCACAACAAGGTATTTAATCCACACTTTAAATATGAGTATTACCATAAACAAGATTCAAGTGTTGGAAATAAATACTACACACTTAAATATTCAATACAAAATATGGAAATCAAGAAATAAACATAAATGGGTAAGAAAACCTTAACCACAAGCTTGAAATATTCAAAACCCAAGTGTGTGTTCAAACCCTAGCTTTAAGGCTTGTTCTCTCTAGTATTCAAGACTCAAAAATATCTTTTACAATTCCAAGGATCCCCAAATATGTCTGCTAGGTCGGGTATATGTGGGTTTGGGATTGAGAATTTGTGATTTTACTATTCTGTCCAGATCTGATGCTCGATGACCGCACCTGCGGAAGAATCCTGGCAGGTGCGGTTCCGCAGAAGCGGAAACCCAATCGCATGTGCGTTTCTAAGTGTTTTGCTCATGTTTCGCAGATGCGGACCAAATACCGCACTTGCAGTTCCGCAGGTGCGGAAAAGCCTTTGCTAGTGAGGCCTATGTATATTTGAGCTAAATACGCAGGTGCGTTCAAACATTCGCAGGTGCGATGTCACACCTGCGACCAAACCTCCGCAGGTGCGGATTCACTGAAGGCTACTGCACCATTTTCCACTCTTTTTGCTCAATTCCACTTCAATTCAATGCAGATCACTCAATGGCATCTTCTTCCTGCAAATTGAACAATACACAGTATAAAAGACCTCATGCTATCATAAAAAGGGTGGAAAGTCTAACAAAAAGAGACTAAATTGAGTGGTAAAATCACCACTCATCACTTGTCTAAGGTTGTTAAGACAATGCTCGAAGGTATCACCCACTACAGAGAAATCGTTTATGAATACCTCTAGGAAATATTCCACCATGTCCGAGAAGATCGACACCATGCACCGCTGAAAGGTAGCCGGAGCGTTGCATAGCCCAAATGGCATCCGACTAAAGGCAAAAGTCTCATATGGGCTTGTGAATGTTGTCTTCTCTTGGATGGTTATAGCCGGAATATCCATCCAAGAAGCAATAGAATGGCCTTCCCGCTAGCTGATCAAGCATTTGATCAATAAAAGGCATAGGGAAATGGTCTTTGCAAGTTGCACTGTTGAGCTTCCGGTAGTCCATGCAAACTCTCCATCCGGTCATAGTACTTGTTGGGATGAGCTCATTTTTCTCGTTTTGGATCACGGTCATGCCTCCTTTCTTTGGCACACCTTGCACCGGGCTCACCAAGAACTATCGGTAATGGGGTAGACTACCCCGGCATCTAACTACTTGATAATTTCTTTCTTCACCACCTCTTGCATGTAAGGGTTTAATATTATTTGATGCTCCATACTAGGTTTGCTTCCTAGCTTCAGTGGTATTTTGTGCTCACAAATTCCGGCGGGAATCCCTCAGATATCCGCTATTGTCCACCCAATGGCTTGTGGGTGTTCCCTTAGGACATTCAATAAATGATCTACCTGCACATCATTCAACAAAGAAGACAATATTGCTAGTAAAGTATCATTAGAACCAAGACGTTTATACCTTAAGTGTGGTGGAAGTGGCTTGAGTACAAGTTGTAGTGGCTCAATAATTGAAGGCTTGGCGAGGGGAGTGACTATATTCTCTAAGTCAAGAGAAAGCTTCTTTGGCGCATAAGCGTAGGATTCACGTCCTTATAATGCATTCATCGATTCCATGTACCCCTCCATGTCATCACCATCAAAATTCACCAATATAGCATCCAAGGCCTCACCTAGGCGTTCTTCGTCCATATTCATCTCAATTGTGTCTTCTACCTCATAACCAACATCAATGACTGAGATGCCTTGATATTCATGTGGCAACTTTATACCCTTACTTTCTTGGAAGGCAACCTCTTCATCATTAACTCGGAACTTGACTTCATTTTGTTCTGGATCCATAAATGCTCTTCCGGTAGCAAGGAATAGCCTCCCCAAGATGATAGGGATTTATTTTATCAAGAGCACAATCAAGGATCATAAAATCGGTCGGAAGGTGGAACTTTCCCACTTTTACAAGGATATCATCTACAATTCCCACAGGTCTTTTATTTGAACGATCGACCATTTGCAACCTCATGCTTGTAGGCCTCGGTATTCCTAACCCTGCTTTCCTGTAAATAGCAAGAGGCATCAAGTTAATGCTAGCCCCATTATCAAAAAGAGCCCTTGCAAAGTCTCGCAAGCCAATAGTGCATGGAATAGTGAATGCTCCCGCGTCTTCTTTCTATTGAATTATAGTTGTTGCAATAATGGAACTAGCCCTGTCAGTCACATTCACCACTTCATTCTTGGTGGTTCTTTTCTTGGTTATCAAGTCCTTTAAATATTTAGCAAAAACCGGCATCTCTTGAAAGGCTTCCACAAATGGAATGTTCACTGATAATTTCTTGAGAATGTCATAAAATTTCTCGAGTTTGCTATCATCAACCCTCATAGCAAGTCTTTGAGGGAAAGGAGGGGGAGGTCAAGGAATTGGTGCTAGAGCTTTTGGTGCCTCTTTCACCTTTTCCTTTACCTCTTCACTATTTGCTTCTTGGACTTTCACTTCTTTTTGGAGCTTTTTAACTTCAACAAGAATTGGCACTTCAACTTATGCCTCAACCTCTGGCTCAAGATCATCTGCTCCAACCATTTGTTCATTTTCTCCTTGGAGTACCTTCACGCTTCGCGTTGTGATTTCCATGCAATGAGAAGTTGGACCACTCCCATTACCTTTAGGGTTTGCAATTGTGTCAATTGTGTCACTCCCATTATTTTGGACGGATTCGGTGTGTGACCCCACAAGTTCGGCCATGTTTTTAATTTAAGTGTCCATATTTATCATTGAAGTGTCGCCTCTATCTTGGTTTTGCAATATTCTTTCAATCATGCCCTCCAACTTGGACTCACTTGAAGAACCTTCCTTAAAATGTGTGAAGTTAGAGTATTGATGCTTTGGTGGAACATGGGGGTTTGAACTTTGGTTTGCATAGTTGTTGTTGTTGCTCCAACTACCTTGACTTGATCAACCCTTATCACTGCGCCACTGTTGATGGCCTTGCCCTTGCGGGTTAGGCCTCCATTGATTTTGTTGGCGATTACCACCTTGTGAATTATGGACATAGTTTGCTTCCTCGCACTCTTGATTCACCATGGGTTGCATATCTTCCACAACATTTACCATATTTGTCACACTTTCTGTGAACATCTTGGTTAACACATTAATGTTGGTGGAAAGCCCAGCAATTACTTGGTCTATCTCTTGGTTTTCCTTAATCAAGTTGGTCAAACGTTGGTCAGAGAGGGAGTACAGTATGCAATTCCACCTATGGTATCTTTCGAGTGCCAAGCTTAATTGTGCTCGGCCATCTTGTTTAGAATCTGTGTAATCTTTGTGAATGTTTTGTCCATGAAAGACCCATCATCCGCATTTTTGGATATGAATAGGTTCAATGGATCTAAACCCATGTAAACTTTCTCCAACAAGATTGCATCCGGAAAACCATGATACGGCGACCTCACTAGGTATAGCTTGAAACGATCCCATGCCTCATGTAAGTGTTCCCCCGGTAGTTGCTTGAAGAAGAAAATTTTATCTCTGAGCTCAGACTTCTTGCTTTGTGGGAACCATTTGGCTAAGAAAGCACGAACGAGTTTAGGCCAAGAGTGTATGGAATGAGGAGGTAGATTTAGGATCCATTTCCTCGCCTCTCCAGCTAAAGAGTACTTGAATACCCGCAGTCTTAGGGCATCATCTGTCACATTTTTCTTCTTGTGCATCGCGCACACACCCAAGAAGTTTCTAAGATGTTGTGTTGGATCATCATCAGTAGAATTTCTGAATAATCCCCCTGCCTTGAGAATTAGGATTAAACCATGTTCCACTTTGAATATAGCAGCATCAACTCGCATAGGGACAATGGCGTTTGTATCCTCAATGTATTCCTCTGTAACGACCCGACCGTTCGTTTTGGGATCCAGCGCGTCGTTCAGCAGTTGGGAGTCATGAACAGCTTCATTTCAGGTATATTGACTTGTGCATATGGTCGGAATTGAAATTCAGGAAGATCGGAGTTGGATTTAAAGGAAGATTCTCATTTCAGAGGTCTTAAGTTGAAGAAATCGAGTAAAATTGGAAATTTGAGTAAACGACCTCGGAATCATGATCCGAGGGTTCCAGCAGGTTCGTATGATAATTTCGGACTTGGGTGTATGTCCGGAACGGGTTTTGGATAACCCGGGAGCAGTTCAGCGTATATTGTTGAAAGTCAGTATTTTAAGGAAATTTCCTAAGTTTGACTTGAAGTTGATTTCAATGACATTGAGGTAAGTTTGGGATTCCGAGTCTGGGAATAGCTCTGTATGGTGATTCTGGAGTTGGGAGCGCGATCGGAAGTGAACTCGGATATCCGGAAGTCAATTTAAGGTCATTTGGCTAAAGATAGAAAACTGAAGGTTTTTGAAGAATTCGACCGGAAATGGAAATATTGATCTCGGGGTTGGAATGTGATTCCGAAAGTTGGAGCAGGTTCATGATGTCGAATATGACGTACTTGTAAAATTTGAGGTCAATCGAACGTGGTTTGATAGGGTTCGGCATCGGATGTGAAAGTTAGAAATGTCAAAGTTCATATAAGTTGGATTTTAGTGCGATTCGTGATTTCGGCGTTGTTTGATGTGATTTGAAGCCTCGAGCAAGTTCGTGGGGTGTTATGGGACTGAATCGTGTGATTTGGATGGGGTCCCGGCGTTGTTTGATGTGATCAGAAGCCTCGGATGTGAATTTGATGTTGCTGGTTTCTGGTACTGCTGGTGTTCTATGCGATCGCAGCCTTAGTTGTGCGATCGCGAAGAAGAAAGGTGAAGGGGGTGAGTTTGGCTTATGCAATCGCGGTCCCTTGTGTGCGATCGTGGAGAAGGATTTAAGGGGACCGGGCTTTTGGTCTATGCGATCGCGGAAGTGCAATGCGATAGCGGAGAAGGGCTGGGCAGGCTACTACGATCGCAAGGAGGAAGGTTCGATCGGGGAGAGGGAATTTTGGTGGGAGCTGTAAATGGCCTGTGCGATCGCGGGTATGCTTGTGCGATCGCGGAGGAGTGATCTGGGTGGCCTGTGCGATCGCAGACGACTTCATGCGATCGCATGGAAGGGCAGAACTGGGCAGTGATGATTAAAACGGGATTTTTGCATTTCTCTCTCATTTTTTCAAAGCCATGGGCGATTTTTGGAGAGTTTCAAGAGAGGATTTTCGTCATCTATGTTAAGGTAAGTTACTCCTACTCATTTCAAGTTAGATACAAGATTATTATATGGATTAGAACATGAAAATTAGGGAAAAGTTGAGGAAAATTTGGAAGAAACCTAGAATTTGGAAATTTGGATTTTAGCCACGAATTGAGCATGAATAATTGAGTAAAATGTGTAATTGAATTAGTAAAGCTTCGGGTAGAGATTTTCTTCAAGAAATTTCGAGGCCCGGGCACGTGGGCCCGAGGGCATTTTGGTCATTTCATTTAGCTGGGCTGAGAAACTTTGTAATTTTAATTGGTTATGATCTATTGAGTATTTTCATTGAATTATTGTTATTTGGATAGTTTGGGAGCGTGCGCATCCATTTTTAGTCGTCGTANTAAGGGGGAAATGTCCCCGTAGGTTCCTTGTTTGCTATGTGTACATGTTGAGGGGGCCGCGTACGTACCAAGTGACGATAGTCCGTATGTGGCGACTATATTGCTATGTCGGGTAGCCGTAGGACCCACGAGCATGCCACTTCGTGCCTTATTTGAACCATTGTATGTATTATAAATTGTGTTTATTGTTGAAATGACATGGGAAAGGTAAAAAGATGATGATGTAAATCCTAAATGGCTATCAGTGATATGATATTGACACAATCCTGTTGAGTTCACAGTCGAGTCGGTACCCGTA
>ML274501.1:126583-145599 GCA_005239495.1 Nicotiana undulata | reverse complement strand
TTCAGCTTTTGATTGAGCAATGGTGTCTTCTTCTATTCGTAACTTGGTGTTGTACCTGTTATATACATCGTTCCATGTCATGGCTGGGAATTCTCTCAAGCTTTCCATGAGTCTCCTCGTGGCTTTCGAGCTTCTGTCATTTAAATTGCTTGCAAACGCCATTGCTGCCCAATTGTCAGGTACCCTTGGTAGCAACATTCTTTCTCGTTGAAACCTGTCTACAAAATCACAGAGCAACTCTGCGTCTCCTTGTTTTATTTTGAATATGTCTTCCATTCTTTTTTCAACTTTTTGTGCACCGAAATGTGCTTTTATAAAAGAATCTGCAAGCTCAGCAAAAGAGTCAATAGAATTTTCAGGTAGAAGAGAATGCCATGTTAGCGCTCCTTTTGTGAGTGTTTCTCCGAACTTCTTGACCAAAACTAATTCAATTTCTTGTTTAGTCAGATCATTTCCTTTTACTCCTATAGTAAAAGAAGTTACATGATCACGTGGATCGGTCGTCCCGTCATACTTGTGAATATCAGGCATTTTGAATTTCTTGGGAATAGGAAAGGGTGTTGCATTTGGCTTCCAAGGTTGTTGAGAATATCTATCAACGTCAATGCCTTTGATGACAGGTGGCACTCCAGGAATTTGCTCGATTCGGTCATTTTGTTCCTTCGCCTGTTTCTGCAACGTTAGTAATAAATATTGTATTTTCGGATTATTGGACATACCTAGTCTTGATTCGAGGGACTCATTTGGAGTGCCTCTACTTCCTGAGTTTGCTAATCTGGATTGTGGATTTTCCACAGTTGTGGTGTTGTTAGGAGGAGGTGTAGGGGATACAGCTGGTAGTCCCCTAATTAAAGCTTGTAAGGCTTCAGTCACATATTCACCAACCATTTGTCTTACAGTGTTTTGTTCTCCTGTTTGTTCATTTCCATTGTGATTATTGTTTTGAGTCATAGATCTCTCTGGGGATTGTTCCCCTGAGCCTCGTGGAGATCCTGAAGGTGATGGAACTGGAGTTCCAATTCTCTGTTGGTTGTTGTCATTGGTGTTTGACATAATTCACATAATGTTGTTTGAGAAAAAACAGAGATTATCAGATTTACGGTAACGGAATCAATTTGTTTAACCAAAGAATTAGATTCCTTGTCAAAACTATTTTAAGAAGAACTCGGGTTTCTTATAATCAAGAGAATATGCAAATAATTGTAAATAGATTCGTCAATAGAAAGCAGTAAAGATACATAAAAGTAAGTATATTTCAATAGTGGTTCGAAAGTGTCCTTACAAGTTATATTTTACTCCCTTATATTGAGCATTAATGAATAATAATGGCATTAATGTAACGTTACAATGATTAATCGTAACTGTTGCGTGAGGATTATGTAACGTTTAGCTCATTGATTGAAGATCTTTGAATCTTCCCTTTATTCTGCCTTGATTCATTTTGACCGTGTCTCTTAATCTCCTCAATTAGATTGAGATTCCCGTATCTGATTCCCGTGGGTATGATGTTCCATTCCTTTTTTTATCGTACCTCTTCGTAAAGTCTCGTCCAGTTTTCATGTTTTCATTGCTCCACATGGATTGCTGAGTCATCATAATTAGTACGCATGTGAAGCTTATTCTTACCAATTCATAAAGGATGATTTCTATTCAGCTTGACTTGCATAAAATAGTTAGGAATACATGACTATTTATAGGAAAAGTCCTTCATATATCTAGCCTAGACTATATGTAACATAATAACTAAGGCCACACCTAACATCTTTCAAGGCACATGGATGACACTACTAGACATTGTAATCTTCCAAAGTACATCAATATATTCATACTCTAATACATGTACTAAATTAATATTCTAGTTCATGAACTAATGTAGACATATGTAAACAAATGGAAAAGTTTATATTGTTCACATTTCAACATCCCCCCTTAAACTTTTCTCATCACTCCAAGAGCCATCCTTAGCTTTTGAAAAAGCTCAATCTTCAACGGCTTGGTGAAAATATCCGCAATTTGATCTTGTGATTTCACGTGCTCAAGCTCCATAACTTTATTTTCATGTCCTTCAACCTTGTATCCCAAAGGTTGATTAATTTAAATATCTTCCTCCAAAACACCATTCATGAAAGCCGACTTCACATCCATTTGATGAACTTTTCATTAATTTTGAGCTGCCAAAGAAATAATAAAATGAATTTTTTTAAAAGGAGCAACCGGTGCAAATACCTCATCATAGTTAATACTGGCCTTTTGCTTGTATCCCTTGGAAACCAATCTTGCTTTGTACCTTTCCACCTTACCCTTAGAATTTTTCTTCACCGTGTACACCCATTTGACACCAATGGTGCTTTTGCCTTTTGGAAGTATGACTAATTCCCAAGTATCATTCTTTTTTATTGCCTTGATTTCTTCATCCGTGGCATCTCTCCATTTGGAATTTTGGGAAACATCTTCATAAGTTAAAGGCTCACTATCCACCAATAAACAAAAGTGAGTCAAATCATATAAAGCTTTTCTTACCACTTCTGTATTTTCATACAACTCACAAAAACTTTTAGTTTTCTTAGGCACTTCACTTGGAGAACTTGAACTTGAATCATCTTCTTCTTGAACTTGTGTTGGTGGTGTTGAAGGTGGTGTGATAGGATTCTCTTCAACTTCCATCTTCTTCATCAAAGAAAGGACTAAAAGAGTAATATAGCTCTTTAGTTTTCCATTCCCAAGAAATATCTTCCTCAAACTCAACATCTCTTCTTATGGTGACCTTGTCATTTCTCGGGTTACATCATTTATAACCTTTTGAACTTTGATCATATCCAATGAAAATATTTCTCTCACTTTTATCATCAAGCTTTGACCTCTTCTCATCCGGCATATGTGCATAGGCAATGCTTCCAAAAACTCGTAAATGAGAAACTTTTGGCTTGAAACCACTCCAAGCCTCTTGAGGTGTATTGTCACGATTACTCTTGGTGTGGCGCCGATTTGAAAAATATATTTCACAAGCAACTGCTTCAACCCAAAACTCATTTGGCATATTTTTGTTGTTTAACATACTATGTGGCCCTTGATATGAAGGTGTGGAGGTTAAGTATTAGAGTTGTAGGTTTGTAATAATCCGACCGATTATTTTGATAGTTATTGCCTCGTTCCCCCATTTACTGCTCATTTTGTTCTTTATAGCTGTTATGTGACTTGACGTGTTAGTCGGTTCGGGTCCGGGGGGATTTCGAAATGAATTGAGACACTTAGTCTCAAGGTTGATATCTTAAGCTGAGATGGTTGAACAAATGTTGACTTATGTATAAACGACTCTGGAATTGAGTTTTGATGGTCCCGTTAGCTCCGTTGGGTAATTTTGAACTTAGGAGCGTGTCGTATTGTGTATTGGAAGTTCGTAGTTGAACTAGGCTTGAAATGGCGAAAGTTGGATTTTTAGAGAGTTTGACCGGGAGTGGACTTTTTGATATAGGGGTCGTATTGGAGTTTTGGAAGTTGGCGTAGGCATGTGTCGTCATTTGTGACTTGTGTGTAAAACTTGAGTCCAATCAGATGTGATTAGATAGGCGGCGGCATTTGTAGAAGTTGGAATTTAGTTTCAATAAGCTTCAATTGGGGATCAATTTGTGTTTTTGATGTTGTTTGAAGTGATTTGAGGGCTCGACTAAGTTCATATAATGTTTTGGGACTTGATGGTATGTTTGTTTGAGGTCCCGAGGACCTCGGGTGAGTTTCGGATGGTTAATGGATCGATTTTGGACTTGGAAGATTGCTGAAGAATTTCTTGTGTCCAGTTTTGGTTTCCTTCTTCGCGTTCGCGGGGGGAGTTCCACGTTCGCGAAAGGTAGTTGGTGGCAGGTGAGGATTTTTTATTTGCGTTCACAAAGAGGGATCCGCGTTCACGAAGGTCTGGGCAGTGGGTGCATCGTGAACGCATGAAGGGGATCGCGTTCGCTAAGAGGAAGATGAGGCAGCTGGGACCCCAAGCATTTCGTCTACACATTTGCGTAGTAGGGATCGTGTTCGGGAAGCAATGTGTCATTTAGGCATCGTGTTCCCGAGTGGATCCCCACGCTCGCATAGAAGGTTTTGGGTAGCAGACTTAATTGTGCTACGTGAATGCAAGTGGAAGGTCGCGTTCGCGATGAAGAAGGTTGTTGGGCAGATTTAAATGTTCAAAAATGAGGGTTTGAGTTCAGAACATAAAAGTTTATTTGGGAGCTCGGTGGGAGGCGATTGTTTGAGAGATTTTCACGTGGGTGTTTGTGGTAAGTGATTCTTACCTTGTTTTGGTTAATTTCCATTATTAGGCCTTTGATTTCATCATTATATCTCTGATTTGAGGTGGAAAATTGGGAAAACTGGAGAAAAGTTCTTATGCTAAATTTTGAGGTTTTGATCAAGATTTCGGTATCGGATTTGAGTAATTTTGGTATGGGTCGACTCTTGGTCGAATGGGTGTTCGAATTTTGTGACTTTTACCCGATTCTGAGATGTGGGCCCGGGGGACAACTTTTGAGTTGATTTTTTGATTTTTGATTTAAAGCTTAGTATTTTCTTATGGAATCGATTCTCGTAGCTCATGTTGACTGTATTGAATTGTTTGTGGATAGATTCGAGGAATTTGGAGGCCGCTTCGCGAGGCAAATGTGTGTTAGAGTAGAGATTTTCTCGGATTGAGGTAAGTAACAATTCCAAATCTGGTTATGAGGGTCTGAAACCCCTTATTATGTGTCTTGTGACTGGTTTGGAGGCGACACACATGTTAGGTGATGGGCGCGTGGGCGTGCACCATAAGAATTGTGACTTGTTTTATTCCATGAAACTGTGAAGTTGAATAATCTGTTGTTAGTCGTATTCTCTCCTTGTGTTATAGAAAGTTCATTGTAAACCATGTTAGAAATCATGTTTAGGCTATGTGTTGGTACTATAGGGACCCACAGAGGTCGTGTTACATGTTAATTTATCTACTGAATTGTTGTATATACTCAATCTCTGTTTTACTTGCATATCATATCTCAGTCTCTATTGTTCCTTGTTGATACATTATATCATTTTTGTTTGGGCTGATTTTCATAATTACTGAGAGCCCGAGAGATTGGAGATGTTGATGACTGAGTGATGTCGAGGTCCTGATTGTGAGGATATTTATGGGATCGGGTTGCCGCAGCATGTGTCATTGATTTATGCCATGGTTGTCTTGTTATAGCGCTTGGGCTGAAGAAGCCCCTCTGGAGTCTATATACAACCCCAATGAGCGCAGGTACTTACTGAATGCGAGTACCGAGTGTTGAGATACTGAGAGGAATAAGTGACTGTGAGGAATGAATGATCATGAGGTTAGAGTGAAATTGGAGAACTAAGTGACTGTTGCTCTGAGAGGATGCATTTGATTTCATTATTGTTTCACTTAGTTGTCACATATCACTGTCTTGAAATTTCTTGGAGATATTATATTTTGTTTCACTTGTACTTGACATGAATTAACTTATTTGACCTAAATTGCCGAACTTGAAAGCATGCCTTCCTTCCTATGTTGAAATTACTGTAATTGAACTATACCTATGAAGCCTGCCACTGCTTTCAGTTCTTTATTTGGTCTTGTACTTATTGAGTTGATTGTACTCACTCTATACCCTGCACTTCGTGTGCAGATCCAGGTATTTTCGGAACGGTGGGTGTAGATTCCTTTGCACTGTTGATCGTTTGGAGATTTCGAGTTAGTTGCCCAGCGATTCGTTGACCTTGTCTCCTTCCCCATCTTTCCACTTTATGTATTTAGTTTCAGACTATTATAGACAGTACTCCTAGACTTGTGTTGTATAGACGCTCATGTACTCTGTGACACCGCGATGTTGGAAATTTCCGCATTGTGTTTTGGATTTTCTACGGTACCATGAGAAGTCAATAGCACCTTGACTCCGGTGCAAGTAGCCATATTTGTGAAAATAAGAATTTATTTGTGGAGCTTGAAAAATTGAATGGTGGCAACATCAATTTTGGAGACTCTACGGGGGTTAAAATCAAAGGAAAATATACAATTTTAATTCATTTGAAAGATGGTAGTCACTACCGGAGATAAAAAGTAATATTTTAAGTTTAGGACAGCTTTTGGAGAAAAATAATTATCTTCATTTCAAAGATAGAAAATTGTTCATGAGAGATGAAATGGGAGATTGTTAGCCAAAGTTCCTATGACTAATAATAAAATGTGTTTTAAACCTTTAAAGTGATGTTCTAAGGTGTTATCTTTCATGTGCCAAAGATATATCTTGGCTTTGGCATATGATTTGGTCATATGAATTTTGATAGTATAAGGTTGATGAAGAAAAAAAGTATGGTGGATGGATTGACAACTAGTGATTATCGAGCCAACCTTGCGAAGGATGTCTCTTTGAAAATCAAGCAAGAAAAAGCTTTCCTAAAGAGTCTTTTACTAAAGCCCAATGCCTATTGGAGTTGATTCACATGGATGTGTGCGGACCAATCAAGCCATCTTCACTTGGTAAAAGTAATTATTTATTTACTTTTTCATTGACAATTTTTCTAGGAAAACTTGGGTGTATTTTTTGAAGGTGAAATCAGAGGTGTTTGATACTTTCAAAAAATTCAAGAGCATGGTGGAGAAAGAAAGTGGATATCGAGTTAAGTCATTGCGGTCTGATAATGGTGGAGAATTCACTTCAAATGAATTCAATGTTTTTTGTGAAATAGTGAAATTCATAACCTTTTGACTGTTCCAAGATCACCACAACAAAATGGCGTTGTTGAAAGAAAGAACCGGACTATTTTCAACATGGCACTGCCCTTCCATATAGATCGTCGTGGAATGAACTAATTTCTTTACTTCGATTCCGCCCTTAAAGATAGTTCCTACTCCTCCTCCTTCTCCTTTAGGATAGGATCCTCCTTGGTCCTTTTTACATAGCACTCCTGGTCACGGAGAATGTTTTGCTTTCAATGCTTGTTCAACCAATTCTTCTTTCGGTTTTTTCAACTTTTCTTCATGTGCTTGCTAAGAATTCGTGAGTTTTTCAATGGTCATGGTATCGAAATCTTTGGACTCTTCAATAGCCATAACAATATAATTAAATTTTGAATCGAGGGATCGTAGTATTTTTGGAATGACCATATCACCACTCAAGACTTCACCATATCTCTTCATTTAATTGACAATAGCCAAAACTCTTAAATATAATACTAAACGAATTCGAATTCCTTCATATGAAATGATTCAAACACTCCTCTTAAGGTTTGGAGACAAAATCTTTTCACTTTATCCAAACCTTTAAAGGAAGTTTCAAATATCTCCTATGCATTTTTTGAGGTGGTTGCATATACAACCTTCTCAAACATCTTTCCATCCAAACTTTGATGGATGAGAGTGAGCGCCTGCTAATCTTTCTTTTTAAAGGCGGCATCATCTTCCACTCCATCACCTCCTACTTCCACCGGTTCCCAAACATCGTAGGCACCAAGCAAGACCTTCATCCGGATACACCAATTTTCATAGTTCTCTTTTGTGGGCATAGGACTTGAAATGGAGTTCCACTACTATTTGTCATTTTCTCTCCAAGCTTGGTTGTCTCTCAACTATACCGTCTCTAATACCACAATGTTAGAAAATTTGGGAGAGCAAGATGACACAAAATAACACTCAAAACACACAAAACAAAATATGAAAAATGCATAAGTATCCCCCCCCCCCCCCCCCCCTCCCCCTTCCTAAACTATTTTAAAGTAGGATTGCACCCTTAAAGTTTATGTGGTGTGTGTGTACTTCACTCTCCTTGGGAGAGTGAGAAGCAAGAAATATGATTTTCTAATTTTTTTTTTACTTTTTTACATTTTTAGTGAGATGTATAATTTCTTACTTTTTTTTCTTTTTTTTTTTCTTTTTCTTTGTCTTTTTCTTCTTCTCCTCCAATTCGCCATTCCCGCCAATAACATATAACACTCATCGACGACTTTTATATGGCCCTCTTCTTGAATTATTTTGGTTAGTCAGATTCTTTCTCTTTCTCTCCCACTCAAACATAAAAATCACACTTTCATAAAAACCCCTCAAATCTGGAAATGTTCATCACCGGAAAATCTTGTCTGTCGGGAAAAATGGAGTTTTTGATATTTCAAACCGGAATAAGCTTTTTCTTACCCAGCAGACACATATACTCTCATAATTCACTATCACTCGCCTTTTAATCATAAGATCCACCAATTTTATTCTTCCACAATTACCGATGATAGAAACCATCCAAAACGCCATCACCATAATAGCCTTTTAAAGGCCTCAAGCCTAGATTAGTGGCCCAAAAAGAAGAAGAATAAGAATTGATCAGGGGCCAAAAATAACAAGGGGTGAAACTTTGTTGTTTTTGGTGGCGATGAGATTTAATGAAAAAGAGGAAAGGGAAAGAATAAAATAAGTGAAAGAAAAGAAAAATAATTTTTTAATAAAATATACATTTATCTAGGGCGTGTAGTTCACCTCCCAACAGAAATTTGGTTGTAGTATTGCATGGCTCAACCCGCCATGCTTCCCCGCGCCATTTCTACCCCTAATCAAAAGAGTAAGAGAGAAAGCAAAGAGGACATTGTCCTCAGGTACTAGTATTGACTCAAACAAAGTGCTAAATTTATCTCATACTGCCTTTTCACTTTTTTTGTTTTTTCACTTTTATTTTGTTTTGCTAATGATGATAGTATGAGTTGAGCTTAACGAAAAAAGTGAAGACTCTTATCGCCTACCTCAATTTATTTGGGATTGAGGCATAGTTCTTGTTGTACTTAAATTTAAGGTCTAAGAGTCAAACAAAAATTGTTGCTTGCATCGAATCCTGTACTAGCGCCCAACTCCACTGGTTTTCATCCAAGCACTTGAACCAGGGGAGAAGCCACCTTTTGCTAAGGGCGGTCATGTCACGACCCGAAATCCCACTTTCAGGCCGTGATTGCGCCTAACGTTGTACCCGCTAGACAAGCCAACGTTCCGGTTATTACATTTATCTCTTTATTATTGACAAGTGAAATAACAGTGATAAACCAGAATAATTATAATTAAAAGTACGGAAGATAAGAAATTCAACAACTTAAATAATACATCTTACGAAATTTCCTTAAATACACCACCAGAACTGGTATCACGATCTCACGGACAGTCTAAGATTTACTAAAAATAAGGGTCTGAAATAAATAAGTACAATTGTCTTGGATATACATGAAAAGACAGAAAAGGAAAGGGATAGGAGGTGACGCCAAGGCCTGCGGACGCCTGCAGGACTACCTCAGTGTCGCATGTGGACTGAAGGATACTCCCTCGATCACTGTCCACCGGGTCCGGTACCATAATCTGTACAACATAAAGAAGTGCAGGTGTAGCATCAGTATAACCGACCACATGTACTGAGTAATTGCCGAGCCTAACCTCGGTGAAGTAGTGACGAGGCTAGGACACGACAACAAATAAACACCAGTGCAATTCAATAATATAACAGAAAATAATGACAGGAAGTAAGCAAGTAAGTACAACAACGGGGGAGAACATGATGGGAAAAAAGGGGTAACAACTACTGAAATGACGGAACAACACAACAATTGAAATAATCAAGTATCAGCAAAAATTTAACAACTCTGAACAAATAAGTAAACAGAAACGGCACTGCATGTCCCCTCGTGCTATAATATCACAAAAACACGGCACGGAATGTCCCCTCGTGCATAAATAAATAATCACTCGGCACGGAATGTCCCCTCGTGCATAAATAAATAATCACTCGGCATGGAATGTCCTCTCGTGCATAAATAAATAATCACTCGGCACGGAATGTCCTCTCGTGCATAAATATCAACATGAACACAACAATTTGCAGGAAAATCAACATCAAGAAACCTTAAATGCACAGATATAGTCAACAAGAATAATACCGTCTCGATAAGGGACACAGCTATAACCAATCCTACACATGTGTATAAATCAACAAAGTACTCCTCAACGGATCAACTACTAAACAGTACTCATGACCAATCATTTTCATCAAGAGAATAACCACCAAGTTGTAGTTTAATCCATAACACGGTAAATATCAAAGGAAACCAAATAATTCATAATATTCGACTCACGGTCTTGTTTGACAACAACATATAGGTACTCGTCACCTCACCTATACATTGAACATGGTATAAACACGTAGTAAATAAGACTCGATACCTAATCCCTCAAGCTAAGGTTAGGCCAAACACTTACCTCGACTCCAAGAATCCAAATCAAGCCTCTAGTACCGCTTTTCCTTTCGAACCCGACTCGAATCAATCGTATCTAGACATAATTGACTCAATAACATCAATAATTGTTTAACAATTCAATTCCAAAGCTTAATTATAGGATTCCCATCATTCTTCCCCAAAATTCCAAAAATCGACCCTGGGCCCGCTTGGTCCAAACACGAGGTTCGGACCAAAACCCGATCACTCATTCCCCCACGAGCCCGAATATATAATTTGTTTTGAAATCCAACCCCAAAACGAGGTCAAATTTCCAAATAATCAAAAAGTCCTACCTCTACCCAAAATCTCAATTTCTACCTTTGATTTCATGTTTTTAGACCTAGAATCTAATAGATGTTAATGAAAAAGGAAGGAAACAAGTTGAAGTTTATTTACCTAAGAGATTATGCTGAAAATGTCTCCCAAGAATCGCCCAAGAGGAGTGGAGAAGAAGAAGTTAAAGAAAAATGGGTTTAATCTCGTATTGATTCTGTTTTGAACCTTTTAAAATCAATGGGCGAAATTAGTCTATGCGATCGCGAAGAAGGGATTGTGATCGCATAGAGGGATGACTTGCTAAAGAACCGCGATCGCAAAGGAGCTGTTGCGATCGCACAGCTCTACTGATCCTCACCCTACACGATCGCATTCAATGAGGTGCAGTCGCCCTGTAACACTACCAGCCCCCCCCCCCCCAGCTCTCCTATACCCTTATGCAATCGCAGACGTGACTATGCGATCACATAGAGCAACATAATTCCTCCTCTCACACTACACTATGCGATAGCAGGAGGACCTATGCGATCGCAGGAGGACCTATGCGATCGCATAGTGTTAGACGCCAGACACCAACAAAATGCACTCACACCAGATTTTTCCTATGTTTTTGCACTCTAATACCTACCCGAAACTCACCCGAGCCCTCGGGGCTAAAAACCAACTATGCACACAACCTCAAAAACATCCTACGGACTTATTCGAGTAATTAAACCACTAAAATAACATCATAAACATCAAACTAAACCTCAAAATCAATGAAATTTCTTAAAACTTCCAAAACTTCTAAACTTTCCATTTTTTATCCGAATCACGTCAAACGAAGTCCGTTTATTACCAAACTTCACAGATAACACATATAAAACATATTGAACCTGTTTCGGGCTCCGGAACCATAATACGGGCCCGATATCACAGGTTTCACATCAAATTTCATTTTAAAAAACCTTTATATTTTTTTTAGAAAATAATTTTCTTTACAAATTCATTTCTCGGACTTGGGACCTCAGGATTGGATTTCGGGCATACGCCCAAGTCCCATATTTTCCTACGGACCCTACGGGACCGCCAAATCACGGGTCCGGGTCCGTTTACCAAAAATGTTGACCAAAGTCAATTTTATTCTATTTTTCAATACCTTTTTATCAGTTTTTCACATAATGGCTTCCCGGCTACACGCCCAGGCTGCGCACGCAAATCGAAGTGGGATAGAAAGAGGCTTTCATGGCCTCGAAACATAGATTTAGCTAAAATTGCACGGGATGACCTTTTGGGTCATCACAATCTCCACCTCTAAAACAAATATTTGGCCTCGAACGGACATACAAGGGGACCTTAATCGGGGAAAAGATGGGGATATCGGCTCCGCATATTGGACTCGGACTCCCAGGTAGCTGCCTTAACAGGCTGACCTCTCCACTGAACACGAACTGAAGGATAACTCTTCGATCTCAACTGACGAACCTACCGAGCTAATATGGCTACCGGCTCCTCCTCGTAAGTCAAATCCTTGTCCAACTAGACACCGCTGAAGTCAAGCACATTAGATGGATCGGCAATATACCTCCGAAGCATAGATACATGAAACACGGGGTGCACGGCTGATAAACTCGGTGGCAAGGCAAGTCTGTAGGACACCTCTCCTACCTTGTCCAAAATCTCAAATGGACCAATGTACCTAGGGCTCAACTTGACAATCTTTTCGAACCTCATCACGCCCTTCATGGGCGACACCCGAAGAAATACCCGGTCTCCTATCATAAATGCCAAATCACGAACTCTGCAGTCTGCATAACTCTTCTTCCTGGACTGAGTTGTACGAAGTCTATCATGAATAATCTTCACCTTGTCCAAAGCATCCTGGACTAACTCTGAACCCAACAATCTAGCCTCTCCCGGCTCGAACCACCCTACTGGCGACCGACACCGCCTACCATACAACGCCTCATAAAGAGCCATCTGAATATTGGACTGATAACTGTTATTGTAGGAAAACTCAGCTAAAGGCAAAAACTGGTCCCATGAACCTCCAAAGTCAACGCTCGGATTGTCCGTCCATCTAAGGATGAAACACTATGCTCAACTCAACCCGTGTGCCCAACTCACGCTGAAATACTCTCCGGAAATGGGAGGTGAATTGAGTACCGCGATCAGATATAATGTACACAGGCACACCATGCAATCGAACAATCTCCCTCATATAGATCTTTGCCAACTTCACTGAAGAATACGAAACTGATACAGGAATGAAGTGTGCTGACTTGGTCAGCCTATCCACAATGACCCACACCGCATCAAACATCCTCTGATTTTGTGAGAGTCCAACTACTAAATCCATGGTGATACGCTCCCACTTCCACTCGGGAAGCTCAATCTGCTGCATCAAAACACCGGGTCTCTGGTGCTCGTATTTAACCTGCTAACAGTTCAAGCACCGAGCTACATATGCTACAATATCCTTCTTCATCCTCCGCCACCAATAATACTGCCACAAATCCTGGTACATCTTTGCGGCGCCCGGATGAATAGAATACTGGGAACTATGGGCCTCCTGCAATATCAACTCACGAATACCATCAACATCAGGCACACAAATGCGGCCCTGCATCCTCAAGAATCCATCATCGCCAACAGTAACCTGCTTGGCAACTTCGTGCCGGACCGTATCTCTGAGAATAGATAAATGACGATCATCATACTGCCAGTCCCGAATACGATCGTACAATGAAGAACGGGCCACAGTATGGGCCAAAACACTTCCAGTCTCAGAAACCTCCAATCTCATGAACCGGTTGGCCAAAGCCTGAACATCTAAAGCAAGTGGTCACTCTCCAATTGGTATATAAGCAAGACTACCCATACTAGTTGACTTCTGGCTCAAAGCATCGGCCACCACATTGGCCTTCTCGGGATGATATAAGATGGTAATTTCATAGTCCTTCAACAGCTCCAATCATCTCCTTTGCCTCATGTTCAACTCTTTCTGCTTGAAAAGATACTGCAAACTCTTGTGATCCGTGAACACCTCACATGGCACACCATACAGGTAATGCCTCCAAATCTTCAATGCACGAACAATGGTTGCCAACTCTAAATCATGAATTGGATAGTTCTTCTCATGAACCTTCAACTGACGAGAAGCATAAGCTATAACCTTGCCATCCTGCATCAACAATGCGCTAAGTCCAACCCGTGAAGCATCACAATACACGATATATGGCCCTGAACCTGTAGGCAAAACTAACACTGGTGTCGTGGTCAAGGCTGTCTTGAGCTTCTGAAAGCTCGCCTCACACTCATCTGACCACCTGAACGGGGCACCCTTCTGAGTCAACCTGGTCATCGGGGCTGCAATAGATGAAAAAACCCCTACAAAGCGGCGATAATAACCTGCTAAGCCCAAGAAACTCCGAATCTCTGTAGCTGAGGTGGGTCTAGGCCAATCTCTGACTGCTGAAATCTTCTTGGGGTCCACCGAAATACCCTCTGCTGACACAACATGGCCCAGAAATGCAACCGAACTCAACCAGAACTCACACTTAAAAAATTTGGCATAGAATTGACTATCCCTCAGAGTCTGGAGGACGACTCGAAGATGTTGCTCATGCTCCTCTCGGCTACGGGAGTAAATCAAAATATCATCAATGAAAACGATCACAAATAAGTCCAAATAGGGCCTGAACACTCGGTTCATCAACTCCATAAATGCAGCGGGGGCATTTGTCAACCTAAATGACATCACTAGGAACTCATAATGCCCATACCGAGTGCGGAAAGCTGTCTTAGGGACATCAGAAGCCCTAATCCTCAGCTGATGGTAACCAGATCTCAAGTCAATCTTGGAAAACACTGTAGCACCTTGAAGCTGGTCAAATAAATCATCAATCCTCGGCAAAGGATACTTATTCTTAATAGTAACCTTGTTCAACTGCCGGTGGTCAATACACATCCTCATTGAGCCATCTTTCTTCTTAACAAACAGCACTTGGGCACCCCAAGGAGAAACACTAGGCCTAATGAAGCCTTTATCCAACAAATCTTGCAACTGATCCTTCAACTCCTTCAGCTCTGGCGGGGCCATACGATACGGCGGAGTAGAAATGGGCTGAGTGCCCAGAGCCAACTCAATGCAAAAGTCAATATCCCTGTCGGGTGGCATACCCAGCAGGTCAGCAGGGAATACCTCTGAAAACTCACGAACCACGGGCATAGACTCCATAGAAGGAACCTCGGCACTAGAATTATGAACATAGGCCAAATAGGCCAAACAACCCTTCTCGACCATGCGCCGAGCCTTCACATATGAGATAACTCTACCGGAAGAATGACTAGGGGTCCCTTTCCACTCCAAACGAGGTACTCCCGGTAAGGCCAAGGTCAATGTCTTGGCATGACAGTACAGAATAGCATGATAGGGAGATAACCAATCCATCCCCAAAATAACATCGAAGTCAACCATATCAAGAAGCAAGAGATCTACCTGAGTCTCCAGACCACCGATAACCACTAAGCAGGAACGGTACACTCGATCTACCACAATAGAATCACCCACCGGGATAGACACATATACAGAAGTACTCAGGGAATCACGGGGCATACTTAGATAAGGGGCAAAATATGAGGACACATAGGAGAATGTAGAACCCGGATCAAATAAAACCGAAGCATCTCTGCTGCAAACTGAAACCATACCTGTAATGACTGCATCACAAGCCTCATCCTCAGGCAAGAATAGCATAGCATCAGGGCGGAGCCCCTCCAACCTGAACATCTCTTGGTCGACCTACTGCGGGCTGACCTCTACCTCTCATAGCATGTCCTCTACCTCTAACCGTCTGTCCTCCACCTCTGGCACCTCAACCTCCACCCCTAGCTGGCTGAGGGGGCGGGGGTGCACCTGGTGCGAGAATCATAGCACGGGAACCCTCATACTGAGAACCACCAGAACCCTGGGGGAAAAACCTGGAAATGTGCCCCACACCACCGCAAGTGAAACAAGACCTCGGCTGCTGAGTCTGCTGGCCCTGAAACTGTCCCTGTCGACCAGAATAACCACCCTGGAAGCTCTGAATCGGCGGTGCACTGATAGGAGCTGATGATGCACTGCGGGATACCTGAAGTGCCGACTGGAATGGCCTAGGAGGATGACCTCTGCCAAAGGAATCTCTGGCTCCAGATGAGGCACCACTGAATCGACCGAAATGACGAGGTCTCTTGTCAGACCACTGCCCTATGATAAGACCATCTCAATACGCCTCGCCACATTGACCGTATCCTGAAATGAGATATCAGTACCTGTCTCCCTGGCCATCTGAAGTCTAATAGGCTGAGCTAGACCCTCAATAAACCTCATCACCCTCTCACGATCAGTGGGGTGTATCATGATAGCATGTCGGGCCAAAGTGATGAACCTGGTCTCGTACTGTGTGACAGTCATAGATCCCTGCTGGAAGCGCTCAAACTGCCTCTGATAGTCCTCTCTCTGGGTGACTGGAAGAAACTTCCCCAAGAATAACTCGGAGAACTGAGCCCAAGACAAAGGTGAAGACCCAGTTGGTCTGGTCAAGCAATATCCCTCCACCAAGTCTTGGCGATACCAGAAAGACGGAATGTAGCAAAATCGGCCCCATTGGTCTCCACAATGCCCATGTTCCGAAGAACCTCATAGCAAATGTACAAGTAATCCTAGGGATCCTCTTATGGTTCACTAGTGAAAGTAGTAGGGAATAACTTGGTGAACTGATCTAATCTCCATAGGGCATCAGCAGACATAGCTGCTCCCTCAACTGCCGGTGCCACAATACCCGGCTGATCTACTCCAGCCGTCTAAGGTGCTGGAGTCTGGAACTGAGGATGTAGCTGCTCTGGTGTACGGGTAGCAAGAGTCTGGGTCCCTCCCCCAGCCTGAGAGATGGCTGGTGTAGTAGGAAGAAGACCGGCCTGAGCCACGCTCTCCATAAGCCCCACTAAGTGGACAAGAGTGTCCTGAAGTACCGGGGTGGCAATGAACTCCTCTGGCACCTGAGTTGGTCCAACTGGAACTATCTGAGCGGGAATCTCCTCGGCAAACTCTACCTGAGATCCTCCACTGGGGCTGCTGCTCTGGGCTGAGCCCTGCCCCGGCCTCGGCCTCTAGCACAGCATCGACCTCGTCCTCGGCCCCTCGTAGGAGCTGCGACTGGAGTATTGGACTGATGATCGGAACCTGGGGAAGCACGCGTCCTCGCCATCTGCGAGAGAATAGAATAGAAACCCAATTAGTATTCAAAATGCAAGTCGCACGACAGAGAAGAATAGATGTGAAGTCATTCCTAACTTTGCAGCCTCTGGGGGATAAGTACAGACGTCTCCGTACCGATCCCTCAGACTCTACCAAGTTTTTCCGTGAATTGTGAGACCTAAGGAACCTAGTGCTCTGATACCAACTTGTCACGACCCGAAATCCCACCTTCAGGTCGTGATGGCGTCTAACGTTGTACCCGTTAGACAAGCCATCGTTGCGGTTATTACATTTATCTCTTTATTATTGACAAGTGAAATAACAGTGATAAACTAGAACAATTATAATTAAAAGTGCGGAAGATAAGAAATTTAACAATTTAAATAATACATCTTACGAAATTTCCTTAAATACACCCCCAGAACTGGTATCACGATCTCACGGAGAGTCTAAGATTTACTAAAAATAAGGGACTGAAATAAATAAGTACAATTGTCTTGGAAATACATGAAAAGACATAAAAGGAAAGGGATGGAAGGTGACGCCAAGGCCTGCGGACGCCTGCAAGACTACCTCACTGTCGCCTGTGGACTGAAGGATACTCCCTCGATCACTGTCCACCGGGTCTGGTACCGTAATCTGCACAACATAAAGAAGTGTAGGTGTAGCATCAGTATAACCGACCACATGTACTGAGTAATTGCCGAGCCTAACCTCGGTGAAGTAGTGACGAGGCTAGGACACGACAACAAATAAACACCAGTGCAATTCAATAATATAACAGAAAATAATGACAGGAAGTAAGCAAGTAAGTACAACAACGGGGGAGAACATGATGGGAAAAAAGGGGTAACAACTACTGAAATGACGGAACAAGACAACAATTGAAATAATCAAGTATCAGCAAAAATTTAACAACTCTGAACAAATAAGTAAACAGAAACGGCACGGCATGTCCCCTCGTGCTATAATATCACAAAAACACGGCACGGAATGTCCCCTCGTGCATAAATAAATAATCACTCGGCACGGAATGTCCCCTCGTGCATAAATAAATAATCACTCGGCATGGAATGTCCTCTCGTGCATAAATAAATAATCACTCGGCACGGAATGTCCTCTCGTGCATAAATATCAACATGAACACAACAATTTGCAGGAAAATCAACATCAAGAAACCTTAAATGCACAGATATAGTCAACAAGAATAATACCGTCCCGATAAGGGACACAGCTATAACCAATCCTACACATGTGTATAAATCAACAAAGTACTCCTCAACGGATCAACTACTCAACAGTACTCATGACCAATCATTTTCATCAAGAGAATAACCACCAAGTTGTAGTTTAATCCATAACACGGTAAATATCAAAGGAAACCAAATAATTCATAATATTCGACTCACGGTCTTGTTTGACAACAACATATAGGTACTCGTCACCTCACCTATACATTGAACATGGTATAAACACGTAGTTAATAAGACTTGATACCTAATCCCTCAAGCTAAGGTTAGGCCAAACACATACCTCGACTCTAAGAATCCAAATCAAGCCTCTAGCACCGCTTTTCCTTTCGAACCCGACTCCGAATCAATCGTATCTAGACATAATTGACTCAATAACATCAATAATTGCTTAACAATTCAATTTCAAAGCTTAATTATAGGATTCCCATCATTCTTCCCAAAATTCCAAAAATCGACCCTGAGCCCGCTTGGTCCAAATACGAGGTTCGGACCAAAACCCGATCATCCATTCCCCCACGAGCCCGAATATATAATTTATTTTAAAATTCGACCCCAAAACGAGGTCAAATTCCCAACTAATCAAAAAGCCCTAACTCTACCCAAAACCCCAATTTCTACTTTTGATTTCATGTTTTTACACCTAGAAGCTAATAGATGTTAATGAAAATGGAAGGAAACAAGTTGAAGTTTACTTAGCTAAGAGATTATGGTGAAAAAGTCTTCCAAGAATCGCCCAAGAGGAGTGGAGAAGAAGAAGTTTAAGAAAAATGGGTTTAATCCCGTATTGATTCTGTTTTAAACCTTTTAAAATTACTGGGCGAAATTAGTCTATGCGATCGCGAAGAAGGGATTGCGATCGCATGGAGGACTGACTTGCTAAAGAATTGTGATCGCGAAGAAGCTGCTGCGATCGCACAGCTCTACTGACCCTCACCCTACGCGATCGCATTCAATGAGGTGTGGTCGCACTGTACACTACTAGCCCCCCCCCCCTCCCAACGCGG
>ML274501.1:26026-126511 GCA_005239495.1 Nicotiana undulata | reverse complement strand
CCCCCCCCCCCCCCCCAGCTCTCCTATACCCCTATGTGATCGCAGATATGACTATGCGATCGCGGGAGAACCTATGCGATCGCATAGTGTTAGACACCAGACAACAGCAAAATGCACTCACACCGGATTTTTCCTATGTTTTTGCACTCCGACACCTACCCGAAACTCACCCGAGCCCTCGGAGCTCAAAACCAACTATGCACACAACCTCAAAAATATCCTACGGACTTATTCGAGTAATTAAACCACTAAAATAACATCATAAACATCAAATTAAACCTCAAAATCAATGAAATTGCTTAAAATTTCCAAAACTTCTAAATTTTCCATTTTTGATCTGAATCATGTCAAACGAAGTCCGTTTATTACGAAACTTCACAGATAACACATATAAAACATATTGAACCTGTTTCGGGCTCCGGAACCATAATACATGCCCGATATCACAGGTTTCACATCAAATTTCATTTTAAAAAACCTTTATATTTTTTTTAGAAAACAATTTTCTTTACAAATTCATTTCTCGGACTTGGGACCTCAGAATTCGATTCCGGGCATACGTCCAAGTCCCATATTTTCCTATGGACCCTCCGGGACCGCCAAATCACGGGTCCGGGTCCGTTTACCAAAAATATTGACCAAAGGCAACTTTATTAAATTTTTCAATACAAAAATATCCTTTTTATCATTTTTTTCACATAATGGCTTCCCGGCTACACGCCCAGGCTGCGCACGCAAATCGAAGTGGGATAGAAAGAGGCTTTCATGACCTCGGAACATAGATTTAGCTAAAATTGCACGGGATAACATTTTGGGTCATCACAGGTCAACTGACCACCCTTCTTCAAAATATTACGAAAAATTATACTGTGTATATAGGTAAAATATTGATTTTAGACGTAGAAAATATATATTGAACACCCTTTGTCGGGAATATTATTTTTACTTGTTTCAAGTCTGAACACCCTTGGAAATATTTCTGGCTTCGCCACAGGCTTGAACATGTTTAAAATCACTATTTCTTATTGTCCAGAATGTTTCTGGCCCTCTAGCAAACCGGAGAAATTTGACAACAAGCACTCTTAATATATGTGTCGAAACAGAATAATTTGCAAGTGTTTACTTTTACAAAGACTAGATTAAGCAAATAAGAAATGATTAAAGACCAGGTTGTTAATTTTATGAAATAGCAGGCAAAGAAACTGATATTGAAAAAGTGATGATACTTGCTTTTGCAATGGGGGATTTCCAACATCCAGATATTTTGACAAAAGTCTAACATTCAGTTCAAATATTCTCAGATACAAGAACTTGTTGGGATGAACATATTATATAGTCATTCATATAGACATAAAACATAAAAATTGGAAATTGAACAAATGTCCTCTGTTAGCAATTGGTATTGGTACTATCAGCTATTGATATTCGACATATTAGAATAATAAAAGAGGAGGAGGAAAACAAATGAAAAATTGCATAAATGTCTGAAGAATCTGTCTTTAGCCTCTAATACCTGATGTGTTGGCCCAAAATGAAATTGTATCCCCAGGTTTTTATTTGTACTCTACAAAGAAGATTATAAATGGTCAAAGTAATTGGAGAAAGAAATAAAACTGAAGTTAATAAAATAGTCTATAATACTCACAGATTATTCATGAATCATGATAACTCAGGTAAAGGACCTGAAGCTTGTCCTCTCCCATCATATCTGCAACATATTCCTTAATCTCTTGAGCAGAATATTCAAGTTGAGGACTCTTGAACAGTTTGATACAACTTAATGAAGCAATATCCCCAAAACTAGACGGGATCTCTTCAAGCCTATTACATTCCGCCAGGATTAATTGCTCGAGCACGGGAAACGATTCCTCTCGAACCTGCCATTTGGAAAGATGCACCAAATACAACTCCAAGTATTTGAGATTCTTGAATGTGTCTTCCTCTACTACGTTCCATTCTTCTTCCTGAATCATCGCGCGGTTAAGAGTCAGTTTTTGAAGGTTAGGTAATCTTGCAATTTTCGACAGTGAATCCGATGACAGATAAAACTCTTCCAGTGTCAACCGTTTCAAACTTGAAGGGAAGCAAAAATCATCGCAAATATCCTTCGTGGCTTTTGGGAGACATCGTTCCAAACGACGATATCTTGCATTGATTTCTTCAAGTTGATTAAGGACATCCAAATGTGGAAACCAATTGCACTTAGCTGAAGAATCCCATGATTCTACAATTTCACAATCAAGCATTTGAAGATTAGGAAACCTTTTGAAAATATCCTCTGTGTCTTTCGAATTGAAAATCTTGAGCTGCTCTAATATTCTCAGCTTTTCTAACTTTGAGTTTGAGTCCTCTACTAAAAGTATTGGTTCATCTGTATCCAAATCAAAGAAAGAACAATAATAGATGCTCATATGTCGCAACTTAGCAAGCTTCCAAATTACAGGTAGTAGCACCATGGTTGATCTACTGTTACGCACCACCAGAGTTTCAAGATTCCAAAGATTTGACAATGATGACGGGAGAGCTTTAACGTTCATCCCAATGTGTAAGTACCGCAAATGAACTAGCAAACCTATCTCATTCAGCAAAGAATCTTCGACAAAAACTTGAGCGATGTCTAATACTCTAAGAAGCCTCAAGTCTCTTAAATTAACTAGTACAGATGTTTTATCCACCAATAAACCAAAGGGTGGCCAATCTGTATGATCAGCCTTCAAAGAAATGAGGTATTTACCGGAAACCTTTTTCTTTTCTGCATGATTTTGTTCAAGGAGACTATACTGGAAAGAGACGGTTATTCGACGTGGCATCAGATCTGAAGCACAAGATAGAGCACTTGGACCTATTGAGTGAAAGAACTTCTCCTGTGTGGCTTTTACCTGACAAAAGTCATGCACAAGATCATGAATTTTGCAAGTTGTTGTCCTGTTTTCACTTCTCATTACCATTACCAAGCTACTCGAAATCAAAGCATCCAAATAAACATTCATTTCATCTTCAACACTCTTCATCTCAGTATGTTCTACAAGTCCTTCTGCAGTCCATAGATCTTGTAACGTAGAGACTTCAATTTGTTCGTCCTTTGGATAACTTCCTAGGTAAAGCAAGCACGGCTTTACGTGGTCAGGTAAATGGTCATAACTTAATTGTATAATTTTCATGACCTCCAGTTCATTTTCAAGAATGAAGGAATTCAAATTATTTAGAACTTCAAGCCACAAAGTCTTTTTCTTTTCCTTCGTTGCAATGACTCTAGCGATAAGATCAGCCACCAAAGGAAGCCCTTGACATTTCCGGGCTATTCCTTTTCCAACACCCAATAGTTCGTCAGGACAACTTTCGTCTCCAAAAATCCTCTTCTCTAATAACTCCCAACTTTCATCTAGTCTGAGCAAACGAAGATAAAGAGGCTCACAATGATGTTTTCCATTCAAGGCCACTTCTTTTTTTCGACTGGTTAAAATAATTCTACTTCCTTTTTTAACTTCAGGAAAAGACCTTGTTAACTCATCCCATGTTGCAATATCCCATACGTCATCCAAAACAATAAGGTACCTCCCCCAATAAAGTTTTCTTCGCAGCTTATCAGCAACATCAATATCCTCATTGAACTTCTCATTCGAACCAGTAACTTGATTAACAATTTTATGTAATAACTTCCTACCATCATGTTCTTGATCAACGGTGCACCATGCAAGAATGTCAAAATGACTAACAACAGACTCATCATTATATACTCTTGAAGCCAAAGTAGTTTTTCCCAGCCCCGCCATTCCAATGATTGAAATTACATCTATCTCAGTTGGTCCGCTGATAAGCTTCCTAATTATCCAGTCTCTCTCCTCCTCAAAACCTACAATTACTTGATTGGCTATTGCTGAGTTTCTTACAACTGGCTTGTTGGGGGAGTTTACAATGAGGCTCATGTTCTTGGGAATCTTCTTCGATAAATTAAATACCTCTTCTTTGATAATCTTGATTTTTCCTATAATATTAGGAAGTAAGAAGATAAGATGCAAGAGACCATGATCTCTTACAAGAATTGAATTAATAGCATGTTCCGCCTCATATGCTACATTTAAAGCATGTATCCATTGATCTTTATACAATTCTTTCTCAACATTCACGAAGAAAGATCTTATCAATTCTAGGTATTCTTTCACCAGTGCAATTTCTTCCTTTATCAAAGCAACTGAATAAGAATTAGAATTGAGCAAATCATTTAGGTTTATGAGTAGAAGATTCATGAAGAGCGGTCTGTCACTCATGGGGAAGCAGAGTTGAGATAAGCTTGGAACTTTCAAGTAAAAAGGTTTGAGATCTTCCTTTAGGAGTTCAATATTTTCTTGCAAATCCAGAGTTGTAATGTCCTTTCTTGATTTCTCTTCTAAGCGGAGAACAAGAGTTGCTACCTCCCGAGTAAGTGCTCCCACACGTGCGATGAGATCAAACAATTTATCATGATGAATAATGTCCTTAGGCATATCAGTAAGAATAATCAAGAGGAACTCTATCATGACACAAAGGTTTCGAGATGAAGTGCTAGTGGTAATAACATTTACCATGTGCTCTTGTAGATGAATCAGATATTCTCGAAGAATATCCGGAGAGGCTTCTAAGAGCTGCTTAATGAAGCGTCCAACTTTTGCTGATTTTGAAGCTTTCAAATCTGTCGAACATATGTGCATGAACTCCAATGCAACAGGAATAATCTTCACAAGCAAATGAGCTAGCATGACTGGAGAGGGACCAAGTGTATTAAGAAACTCCAAATTGAAGTATCGTACTCTCTCAGCCATAAGCTGAATCTGAGGTAAGACATATTCAACTATCTCATGCTCAATGCAACCATTTAATTTCAACCCAAGGAAATCCATTACATTGTCTCGTAGATTCTGAAGAACTTCATATTGAGGCAAAAAAGAAGAGCAGAGCTCCGGATAGGCAACTATCCCACGTAATTTCGCGAGGAGGGCATCCCAAGGTTCAACTAACTGCTCCACGGTCATGGTGACACTTGATTTAGGATGATGCTGTGAGCTGATACAACTTCTTATATTTTCCAGGAGGCGATGAACGACCTGATCCATGTCGTATTTAACCAACATGTCATATTCATTCCCATAGAAAATTGACTTAAGCAGGTCTTCAAGATGTTGTGTTTCATTTGACATCTCGGCACTTAAACCATCCAAATTGGAATAAGAAAGATGGATAGATGTCCACATTGATTTCAGCTGCAATTTCAGCTTTTCAATTTGATCCATGTCAAGAGTAGTTTGATCTTTTTCATTATTTAACCTCCTTATGAAATCCAGAAGACTGTCAATGTCCTCGAGAAGCTCAGTAAATGACACCTGCCAAAATCCGACATATCCACAAGATGAGTATCGCAGATATGCAAATGCTAAGATGGATCTACGGTTATAAAAGATTCGATAAGATTAAAAGTGATCATGCATAGAAAATAAAATGAGAGAAGGTCCCTTGAAATGCATGGTTTGTCATGTCCTGCACCGACCTACGGATGCACCAATTTGTACGTGTGAAACTATAGTGAGTGAAGGTATTAAAAGGGGACGAGGTAGACCTAAAAGATCACGTATGAAGAAGTTGCCTTGAAAGATCTACAATTTCTTGAGTTTAATACGCTAAAGATAGAGCACAATAAATGAAAAAAGTCCATATAGGTAATAATTACCAGTTGGATGTAGGATTTAGTCTTGATTGAGAAATTTTTGTTATTATTATTATTATTATTATTTATAAATCTACAATTTATTTTTTATTTTTTTTATTTGGTATGATAACGACATGAGTTGAAATTAAATGAAAAAGTGAAATTCATATATAGCAACCCCAATTTGTTTCATGTTGATTGTGACGTGGTACTTGTAGTTGTTGTTGTTGTTTGTTGTTGTTGTAGTATAATTTGTATTTTAGTCAAATTAGAACTAAAAATGATGTCATAATTAGTTGTTTTCTTAGTGTTCACAACGATAAAGTCTAACTTACCTATACCTAATAAATGTCTAAATTTTAATCATCCAGATCATAATTATTCTTGCGTGTTTATAGTTTAGATTTGAATTTTAATCATTCAAATCTCAACCATTCAAATGTGTTTATCCGCATTTTTTCCAAAACACATGACATGGTAATTATTAGCATTTGTTTCCAAACAAATGAAATGTTAATTATCAGCTTTAGCATTTCTTTCCAAACACATAACAACTTATCTATATTTATATTTATACTATATTAAAAGCACGAATGACCCTTAGCAAAATGTCGTTCGTCTTTTTTACCCTTTTAGAATAATAGTTCATACTAGATAAAATATTATTTGATTATTCTCTTAGCTAATATTTAGGAGTTTGAAATTGAATCAGATTTTATTATTTAACCTTTCCTTATTTGAATTAAGAGAGAAGTCTTTATATTAAAAACTTTAAAATCATTAAAATTTCACCTTATACAAATTCTAGAATTAAAGTATGATTGAATAAAACTGGAATCTTTATGCCTATAAGTTATCTCTAATTAGACGTTACTTATAAGATCAAAAGATATTGTTTAATTGTGCTAAATTTTGAGGTGAGCAATTATTATGTATCCAAAATAAAATAATGAAAACATTAAATAAAGAGGAAGCATTTTGCTTGGTCGTTTATTCCAATTCTAATTAAATTGTAAATATAGGGTAAGGCGGGAAACAACCTCTTGTAGAAATGCACGATAAGGGTGTGTACAATAGATCCTTATGGTTCGGTCTTTCCCCGGAACCCGCGCATAGCGAAGAGCTTAGTACACCAGGATACCCTTTTTTCAAATTAAATTGTTAATGCTCTGAGTGAGATTGGTCCACTAACTATTAATTTTATTCTTCGACCAATAATTTTCTTAGATATAAATGTTACTATACCTTTTTAAAACAAAATCAAATATATAATTACAAAAATATTTAATAATAACAAAGAGAAAGAGAAAAGAAAAATGATTGACAAAAGTCATTTACACTAACACTTCAACAAATATAAAGTGCAAAAGTTCAAATATTTATCATTTGAAGATAGATTTTTGTGTGGGTAAAAACTGTTAAAATAAATATATAATATATGGTATGAGCTAATATTAAGAATTTGAATTTTATAAATTATTTTTTTAAAATCTTTGTAAACAATAATTAAGTATTCAAATGAACTAATTAGCAAAATAATCCAATTTCATTCTTCCCAAAATTCATCATATAGGTAAAATAATTTTTCAAGTTTACATAATTTTAGAATACGAAAAGTATTTACCATAAAAAGATATTGGCGATGAAAGAAATAAGAAAATAAAACAAAATCAGTTATAGTTTTAAGAATTAGATTGGTTAAAATGCAAAATTAAATAACTGATGATGAAATAATAAAAGAAAAAATATATTCCTAAAGAGTATCTCATATAATATGACATACCAATGATAATGAGTTGTCTGCTTCCATGATTATAATTTTCACTAGTCAAGTGCCCAAATAGCTTTTCTTTCCCTTCTTTTTGAGTTTTCAAGATCTGCATAAATAGAAACAAAATACATATGATAAACTGAAGAAAGAAGTGGATTGGATTGGGCTACAAATAAATTATTAAAAACAACTGATTGTTCATCTTGAAAGAAGAAAACAGAAGCCAATGGAGAGAGAGAACAGTGTGAAGAAAAAGAAGAAGCAAGAAATAAATTATGTGAGAAGTTGAAATAATTGCTACTAAAAGTTGAGTAAGCTCTGGGATTCAAAACGATATGTGAGACAAGTTCAAATAATTGCTAAAGACAACTTGGACGGCCACCATTAGAAAGAAGAATCAAATACGGATCAAGATTATAATACAATTCTTGACTTCCCAGGTCTTCATAATAATGATTGTGAAATTTATATTATATATAAGTTCATTGACGTTAGAAGTCATTTTGTACTCAAAGTCTGTGTAACGACCCGACCGATCGTTTCGAGAGTTATAGTCTCGTTTTCCTATTTTCTGTTTCTTTTGTATTCTACAGTTGTTATATGAATTACCGGGTTAGTTGGTTCGGGTCCGGAGTGATTTCAGAGTGAATTGAGACACTTAGTCTCTTAATTGGAAGCTTAAGTTGGAAAAGTCGATCGTATGTCGATTTATGTGTAAACGACCTCGGATTTAAATTTTGATGGTTTTCTTAGCTTCATTAAGTGATTTTGGACTTAGGGGCGCGTGATTTGAAGGTCCGTATTAGAATTAGGCTTGAATTGACGAAAGTTGGAATTTTGGCAAATTTGACCGAGAGTGGAATTTTTGATATCAGGGTTGGATTGGATTTCCGTAAATTGGAGTAAACTCGTGGTGCCATTTGTGACTTGTGTGCAAAATTTGAGGTCAATCGGACGTGATTTGATAGGTTTTGGCGACGTTGTAGAATTTGGAAGTTTCGAAGTTCATTAGGCTTGAATCCTTGTGTAATTCGTGTTTTTGAGGTTGTTTGAGGTGATTTAAGGATTCAACTATATTCGTATTAAGTTATAAGACTTGTTGGTATGTTTGGTTAAGGTCCCGGGGGCCTCGGGTTGATTTCGGGTGGTTAACGTACCATGTTTAGAAGTTGGAAGACTGTAGAAGTTTGGACTCAACTGGTGTAATCGTACCTGCGGAAGTTTCATCGCAAGTGCGAGCCCGCAGAAGCGGGCAAGGCAAGGAAAGGCAGGGGTCATAGGTGCGAAGAATTTCCCGCACTTGTGGTAGCGCAGATGCGGGTCAGAGGACGCGGGTGCGGAGGCAACTAGGATTAAGTGGTTTTGCAGAAACGAGGCAAGGGCCTCAGATACGCGTCCGCAGGTGCGGGCCCTGGGGGACTCAAGTGACTTCCAAAGAAGCGGAAGTTAATGTAACGACCCGATCGGTTATTTTGAGAGTTAGCGTCCCGATCCCCTAATAACTGCTTTCCCCACGTTTCTTTCTGCTTATGGGACTTGTCGGAGTGTTTAGTTGTGGAATTCGGAGAGTTTTGCTACACATAGTCCCTAAATATGAGTTTAAGCTTTAGAAATTAGACCGTAGTTGGAACTGTGTGAAGAAGGGTCCGGAATGGAATTCCGTCGACTCCGTTAGCTCCGCTGGGTGATTTCGGGGTTAGGAGCGTGTCTGAAATGTGTTTTCGAGGTCTATAGTAGATTTAGGCTTGAATTGGCGAAAGTTAAAATTTCGGCCGATAGGTGAAATTTTGATATCGGGCTCGGAATGGAATTTCGAAAGTGGATGTAGGTCTGTAGTGTTATTTATGACCTGTGTGTCAAATTTTAGGTCATTCGGACCAGTTTTGACGTATTTCGGCATCGGTTGTTGATTTTGAAAAATTCCTAAGTTCTTAGGCTTGAATCCATGCATAATTCTTGATTTCGATGTTATGTGACGTGGTTTGAAGGCTCGACTAAGTTCGAATGAGGTATTAGGACTGGTTGGTAGGTTTGGTTGAGGTCCCGGGGGCCTCGGGTGTGTTTCTGATGCTCAATGGGATAAATTTTGGACTTAGAAGGCATCAGATTTGCTGGACAACATCTTCACCATCTAGAGTAACGATGAGTCGAAGAACACCGTGCATTGATGGGTGTTGAGGCCCCATATTGACTATCATGAGGTCTTTTCTTGTAGTTGATGCAGTCGNAGTATTGATCGTGTCAATGCAGAGGAAATGAATACATTTACATACTATTTAATCTTATAAGTGAACTAGATAAAACGGAATCAAGATTCCGTTTTATCTAGTTCACTTATACTGGATCTTACGGAGCCTGCTCATGTACAACATGATTCGGACCTGATCATAGAAAAGATTCTCTTTAAGCGAAAAATCAAATTAACGAGTTTTTGTCTCTCGAATGTCCAACTGATTAATTAATTCTTTATAACGTTCATGATTGAGTATTCTATTTTGATTTTGTATTTATTTAAAATTGTAGAAATATGACCCATAATCCATTTTCTCTTCACAAAATTCCCTTCAATCCCCTAGTTTAGTGGACATGAATAGTTAAAGGGAAATATCCAAACCCATGTCTTATTATTATCAATAATACATACTTGTAGCAATAAAATACTATATATTCCTCCACTAAGTGATAAATGATTAATTACAAATATTTAGANAGACCAATCAATAGTTCAAGTCACACACTCCCATAATCCATTTTCTCTTCACAAAATTCCCTTCAATCCCCCAGTTTAGTTGACATGAATAGTTAAAGGGAAATATCCAAACCCATGTCTTATTATTTTCAATAATCCATACTTGTAGCAATGAAATACTATATATTCCTCCACCAAGTGATAAATGATTGATTACAAATATTTAGGATCTATTTTTCTTTTCTCTATAAAGGCCCAGAAATACCTTGTTTACGTATCATTGGAAAGTGCATTAACATAAATACGGCAGTAAGAAGCGGCAATACAAAAGTGTGTAAACTATAAAAACGGGTCAAAGTAGATTGTCCCACACTAGCGCTTCCGCGCAATAATTCGACCAAGGGTGATCCTATTACAGGAATAGCGTCAGGGACACCTGTTACTATTTTCACTGCCCAATAACCAACTTGGTCCCAAGGTAAGGAATAACCAGTTACGCCAAAAGATGCGGTTAATACAACCAGAACCACACCTGTAATCCAAGTAAATTCGCGAGGTTTTTTAAAACACACGAAATACATGCAGGATCATCATTAGGACCATCATACTTGCCGACCATCGTTGAACTGATCGGATTAACCAACCAATTTTCTCCTATGGGTTCGCGTGGGCAGTGTCGCGAACGCGTAGGCTATTTTGGGCTAAGAGAATTTTTGTTCTTTGCATTCGCGTGTGGATGAGTGCGAACGCGTAGGTATGGCAAGGTGCTGGACCGCGAACGCGTGAGCCATGCCGCGTTCGCGAAGAAGGAATGAGGCGGCAATGGTTCGATGTGTTACCCTTCGCGGTCGCGTGAGACCAGCCGCGTTCGCATAGGGGTTGGAGAGCTTAGGCACCGCGTTCACGAACGTGCCCTCGCGTTCGCGTAGAGTGAATTCAGAGGCGCGTGTTTTTTACCTTCGCGTTTGCGACTGGGCTTTTACGAACGCGATGAAGAATGCATCTGGGCAGATTTTAAAAACCCAAAATCGAGGGTTTAAGAAAAATTCATATTTTGAACTTGGGAGCTCGGGGATTGGCGATTTTTGAAGAGATTTTCACTTGGGCGATTTGGGTAAGTAATTCCTACTCGGTTTTGACTAGTTTCCACGAATCTATGCTTAAATTCACCCTTTAATTTCGAATTTGGGGTGAAAAATTGGGGAAAATTGGATAAAGTTCTTAGGCCGAGTTTTTGAGTTATGATCGAGATTTTGTTATCCGATTTGATTAATTGCGGTATGGTTAGACTCGTGAGTTAACGGGTGTCCGGAATTTCTATCTTTTACCCGATTTTGAGATGTGGGCCCGAGGAACTGTTTTCGTGATTTTCCTAATTTTGCGTATTAGCTACGAACTTATTAGTTAGATTAATTTCTTAAAGTTGTATTTACATTAAGTAATTGAATTGAATAGATTTGGGCCATTTGGAGTCGGGTACTCGTGGCAAGAACGTGATCTCGGGTTGAGTTGAGCAGTCGAGGTAATTGGCTTGTCTATCTCTATGTTAGGGATTTTCCCCTAGGTTGTTTTTGACATAATTGTTGTGTGAGCGCCGTGTACGTGAGGTAACGAGTACGTACACGGGCCATTATTGCAAAAATCCCATTTTCTTTTGAAAATTATGAATTGTTTTTCTTCTATTACGTTGTTGCAATGTGTTTAACTGTTCATCTTAGATTTGGGAATCATGCTTATATGTTTTCGTATTAAATTTCCTAATTGACATTCTGTGCGCCATGTTTAGTTAGTTTTTCCCTGCTTCCTACCTGTATTTAGATGTACTGTCAAAATTGATGTTTATTTGTCATTTACTTCGCGTTGCATACTTAAATTGGGGACTACGGACGTATTCTGGGAGATCCCCCAGCACTGCATATTTAAATTGGGGACTACAGACGTATTCTGGGAGATCCTCCCTGTACTACACATTTGAATTGGGGACTACGGACGTATTCTGGGAGATCCCCCCCCCCCATACTACATATTTATAGTTGGAACTACGGGACGGTATCTCGGGAGATTCCACTGTGATACGTTGTGCTGAGCCGATCGCTCCATTTTACCGTTTTATTTCAAATTATTCTTTTTAATGTCTACTTTAGAACTTATTTCTCTTTCGTACTATTTAAACTGTTTTATTATAAATCCAGTAGAGACTTAACCTGACCTCGTCACTACTTGACTGGGGTTAGGCTTGGCACTTACTGGGTACCAATTGTGGTGTACTCATGCCCTTTCCTTCACATGTTTTTTGTGTGCACATCCAGGTTCGAGTTCTCAGCCACATGGCTAGTGGTCGTTGCAGCTGTCACTGAGGAGACCGTAAGGTATTTCTGCCGCGTCCGCAAAATCCTCCGAGTCACCTTCCATTCCATCTTATAGAGATATTTATTATGTATTTTTTTCCTTTCCGGATTTGTGTAGAGCTATAATAGTATAGAAGCTTGTGACTGTGATATGACAATCCGGGTCTTGGGGTATATATTGTCATGCCGAGCGGCGATGTTATGCTTATTTAGACTTTTTCCTTTTCCTGTCTTACTTTTATCGTATTTAATAAAAATTTATGCGCAATTTAGGCTCACCTAGTCGTAGAGACTAGGTGCCATCATGATGCCTTTTGGAGGGTAAATTGGGTCGTGACAAGTTGGTATCAGAGCGTCTAGGTTCATAGGAGTCACAATTCACAAGCCGATTTTTTAGAGTCTCGTGGATCGGTGCGAAGACGTCCGTTTCTATCTTCGGGAGGCTATGTAACTGTTAAGAACAATCACACATTCTTTGGATTTCCTTGTCGTGCGAGTTATTGACATCAAAGGTTTTGAAACTCTATTTTATTCTTTCTCACAGATGGTGAGGACCCGTACCGGACGGACAGACGACCAGGCACCCCATCCCCCAGCCAGAGTCGCCGGAGGCAGGGGTAGGGGTAGAGGACGAGCACGCAGTGCATCTTGAGCACTGGTGAGAGAAGCGACAGAGGAGCCCACAACAGCTCCAGCTGGAGGGCCGGCACAGGAGGTCTCTATTGCTGCTCCAGCCCTCCAGGAGACTTTGGCTCAGTTCATGAGCATCTTCAGCACTCAAACTATGGCGGGGCTACTCCTGATAGCTCCAGCCACATCTCAGGTCGGGGGAGGGGCACAAACTCCCGCAACCCGCACTCCTGAGTAGAGGGTTCATGTTGATCATGCCTCAGAGTTCATTCCTATGCTCCCAGTGGCTCCGGCTCAGCAGGATGCTAGGGTAGCTGCTTCTAAGGTAGAGCAACTCAGACTTGAGAGGTACAAGAAGTACCACCCATCTATTTTCAGTGGGCTAGCTTCAGATGACGCTCTGGTTTTCTTGAGGAGTGTCATTGTATCTTTGCACTATGGGCATTGTGGAGACGAGTGGGGTTTCTTTCACCGCTTTCCAGTTGAGGGGAGCGGATTATCAATGGTGGCGTGCCTATGAGCTGAGTAGTCCGGACGAGGCAACATTACTCACTTGGACTCAGTTTTCAGAGATGTTTTTGCTTGAGTTTATCCCTCAGAACCTCAGGGATGCTTGGCGTGCAGAGTTCGAGCAGATACGTCAGGGTACTATGATTGTGTCGGAGTATGCAGTCCGTTTCAGTGACTTGGCATGTCATGCACCGGCCTTGGTTGCTACGGTCAGAGAGAGGGTTCAACGCTTCATTGAGGGACTTCACCCCAGTATTCAGACCAGTATGGACAGAGAGTTGGAGATGGATATCACTTACCAGCAGGTAATGAGTATTGCTCGGAGGATAGAGGGCATGTTTGCTTGGGACAGAGATGAGAGGGAGGCCAAGAGGTCTCGAGAGACTGGTCATTTTTCCGGAGCTTGTGCACCAGCAGCATGCTAAGGTAGGGGTTTTGTGATTCGCCCTGTTCATTCAGCTCTTCCAGCAGCCAGTGGTATTCCAGCTCCTCCTAGACCTCAGGAGCCTTATTATGCATCGCCAGTATCTAGTGTGGCTCCTGCTCGAGGGTCTATTACCAGCCAGTCCAGCAGGCCAGTTCAGGGTCAGCATCAGCCGCCATGTCCTACGAGGGGTTGTTTTGAGTGTGGTGACCCTCATCACATGTTTAGAGATTTCCCTAGAGCTTGGAGGGGTGCATCATCTTAGACTTATCAGGCTCCACGTGCTCCATCGGGTCCTTCGGCTATTCTTCCATCCCCAGCTACTGCCCCACCTTCTCAGACAGCTCGAGGTGGAGGTCGGGGAGGTCGAGGTCGCCCTATAGGGGGAGTCCATGCCAGGTACTATGCCCTTCCAGCCCCTATAGAGGACGTCGCTTCAGATTCAGTCATCACGGGCATTGTCCCTTTCTATCATAGGGATGCGTCAGTATTGTTTGACCCAGGATCTCCGTACGCTTATGTGTCTTCTTATTTTGATTCACATTTGGGGTTATCTTGGGATTCTTTGAATTCCCCTATTTATGTTTCTACTTTCATGGGAGATTCTCTCATTGTGGACCGCGTATATCGGTCGTGTTTGATTGTTATCAGTGGTTTTGAGACCAGAGCTGATTTATTATTACTCAGTATGGTAGATTTTGATGTTATTTTGGGCATGGACTGGTTGTCGCCCCATTATGCTATTCTTGATTGTCACGCTAAAACTGTGACGTTGGCCATGCCAAGCTTACCGATATTAGATTGGAGAGGTACCTTAGAGTATACTCCCTACAGGGTCATTTCTTTCCTTAAGGCTCAGCGGATGGTTAAGAAGGGGTGTGATGTGTATTTGGCCTATGTGAGAGATGTTAGTGTTGATACCCCTATAGTGATTCAGTCTCGGTAGTGAGGGACTTCCCTGATGTATTTCCAGCGGATCTTTCGGGTATGCCGCCCGATAGAGATATTGATTTTGGCATTGATTTGTTGCCGGGCACTCAGCCCATTTCTATTCCTCCCTATCGTATGGCTCCTCCTAAGTTGAAGGAGTTGAAGGAACAGTTGCAGGAGTTACTTGATAAGGGTTTCATCAGGCCCAGTGTATCACCTTGGGGTGCTCCGGTATTATTTGTGAAGAAAAATGATGGTTCTATGCGTATGTGTATTGATTATCGGCAGTTGAACAAGGTTACACTGAAAAACAGGTATCCTTTGCCTCACATTGATGATTTATTTGACCAGCTACAGGGTTCCAGGGTATTTTCCAAGATTGTCTTGCGTTCTGGCTATCATCAGTTTAATATTCGGGAGTCGGATATCCCGAAGACTGCCTTCAGGTCCAGATATGGCCACTATGAGTTTCTTGTCATGTCATTTAGGCTGACCAATGCCCCAGTAGCCTTTATGCATTTGATGCACAGTGTGCTCCGACCATATCATGATTCCTTAATCATTGTATTTATTGACGACATCTTGGTGTATTTCCTGTCTCGGGAGGATCATGAGCAGCACTTAAGGACCGTGCTTCAGACTTTGAGGGAGAAGAAATTGTATGCAAAATTTTCTAAGTGTGAATTTTGGCTTGATTCAGTGGCATTCTTGGGCCATGTGGTATCTTGTGATGGGATCAAGGTAGATCCGAAGAAGGTGGAGGCGGTGCAGAGTTGGCCTAGACCGTCATCAGCTACCGAGATCCGCAGTTTCCTTAGTTTGGTAGGGTACCATCGCCGCTTTGTAGAGGGATTTTCATCTATTGCAGCACCTATGACCAGACTGACCCAGAAAGGTTCTCCGTTCAGGTGGACTGAGGAGAGTGACGAGAGCTTTCAGAATCTCAAGACAGACCTGACTACAACTCCAGTGTTGGTATTGCCTACGGGTTCAGGGTCTTATATAGTCTATTGTGATGCCTCGAGGATTGGCCTTGGAGCGGTATTGATGCATGATGGTAGGGTGATTTCCTACGCATCCAGACAGTTGAAAGTGCACGAGAAGAACTATCCAGTACATGATCTCGAGTTGGCAGCTATTGTTCACGCCCTGAAGATCTGGCGCCATTATTTGTACGGTGTTCCCTATGAGATTTTCACGGATCACCGGAGTTTGCAGCACTTGTTCAAGCAGAAGGACCTTAATTTGCGCCACCGGAGGTAGTTGGAGTTATTAAAGTACTATGACGTCACTATATTATACCACCCGGGGAAGGCCAATGTGGTGGCCGACGCCTTGAGTCGCCAGGCGGAGAGTTTGGGGAATTTGGCACATCTTCCGGCAGTTGAGAGGCCCTTAGCTTTCGATGTTCAGTCCTTAGCCAGTAAGTTTGTGATATTGGATCTTTTAGAGCCTTGTCGGGTATTAGCTTGTGTGGTTTCTCAATCTTCTCTTTATGACCGCATCAGAGAGCGCCAGTATGATGATCCTCACCTTCTAGTTCTTTAGGACAGGGTCCGGCGGGGTGATTCTAGGGACGTGACTATAGGAGATAATGGTGTGATGATGATGCAAGTTCGTGTCTGTGAGCCCAATGTAGATGGGCTTCGGGAGTTGATTCTTTAGGATGCCCATAGCTCGCGGTACTCCATTCATCCGGGTTCCGTGAAGATGTACCCGGACCTGAGACAACACTATTGGTGGAGAAGGATGAAAAAGGACATAGTTGGATTTGTGGCCAAGTGTCTAAATTGTCAGCAAGTTAAATATGAGCATCAGAGGCCGGGAGGATTACTACAGCAGATTGATCTCCCAGAGTGGAAGTGGGAGCAGATCACCATGGACTTTGTGGTTGGACTTCCTCGGACTTTGAGGAAGTTCGATGCTATTTGGGTGATCGTGGATCGGCTGACCAAGTCAGCCCATTTCATTCCACTGTTGACTACATATTCCTCAGAGAGGTTGGCTGAGATTTATATCAGGGATATTGTCCGCCGTCACGGTATTCCAGTATCTATCATTTCAGACAGAGGTACACAGTTCACTTCACGGTTCTGGAGAGCCGTTCAGCAGGAGCTAGGCACCAGGGTAGAGTTGAGTACAATTTTCAGCCTCAGACAGACGGGCAGTCCGAGCGCAAAATTTAGATTCTTGAGGATATGCTCTGTGCATGTGTGATGGATTTTGGAGGGTCATGGGATCAATACTTGCCACTTGCAGAGTTTGCTTATAACAACAGCTACCAGTCCAGAATTCAGATGGCACCGTATGAGGCTTTGTATGGTAGACGGTGCCAGTCTCCAGTGGGATGATTTGAGCCGGGCAAGGGCTGATTGTTGGGTACAAATTTGGTCCAGGATGCCCTGGACAAGGTGAAGGTGATTCAGGAGAGACTTCGCGCAGCTCAGTCCAGGTAGAAGAGTTACGCAGACCGAAAAATTCGTGATTTGGCATTTTTGGCTGGTGATCGGGTGTTGCTTCGGGTATCGCCTATGAAGGGCGTCATGAGGTTCGGGAAGAAGGGTAAGCTGAGTCCGAGATTTATTGGTCTTTTTGAGATATTGCGGCGTGTTAGGGAGGTTGCTTATGAGCTTGCCTTGCCTCCCAGCCTAGCAGAAGTTCATCTGGTATTCCACGTCTCGATGCTCTGGAAGTATCACGGTGATCCGACTCATGTCTTGGATTTCAGTTCAGTCCAGTTGGACAAGGATTTACCATATGTTGAGGAGCTATGATCTATATTGGATAGACATGTCAAAAAGCTCAGGTCAAAGAATATTGCATCAGTTAAGGTTCAGTGGAGGGGTTAGCCGGTCAAGGAAGCGACTTGGGAGACCGAGTAGGATATGCGCAGCCAGTACCCTCATCTTTTCACAACTTCAGGTATGTCTTTACACTCAATCGAGGACGAACGATTTTCTTAAGAGGGGGAGAATGTAACGACCCGATCGGTCGTTGTGAGAGTTAGCACCCTGATCCCCTAATAACAACTTTCCCCGTGTTTGTTTCTGCATATGGGACTTACCGGAGTGTTTAGTTGTGGAATTCAGAGAGTTTTGGGACACATAGTCCCTAAATTTGAGTTTAAGCTTTAGAAATCGGACCGTAGTTGGAAATGTGTGAAGACATGTCCGAAATGGAATTTTGTCGACTCCGTTAGCTTTGCTGGGTGATTTCGAGGTTTGGAGCATGGCGAGAATGTGTTTTCGAGGTCTGTAGTATATTTAGGCTTGAATTGGCGAAAGTTAGAATTTCGGCGATTTCGGCCAATAGGTGAAATTTTGATATCGGGCTCGGAATGGGATTCCGAAAGTGGATATAGGTCCGTAGTGTCATTTATGACATGTGTGTCAAAGTTTAGGTCATTAGGACAAGTTTTGACGTGTTTCGGCATCAGTTGTAGATTTTGGAAAATTCCTAAGTTCTTAGGCTTGAATCCATGCATAATTCTTGATTTTGATGTTATGTGACGTGGTTTGAAGGCTCGACTAAGTTTTAATGAGGTATTAGGACTGGTTGGTAGGTTTGGTTGAGGTCCCGGGGACCTCAGGTGTGTTTCAGATGCTCAACGGGATAAAGTTTGGACTTAGAAGGCATCAGATTTGCTGGTGCTGGTTTTCTCCTATGTGAACAGCGTGGGGAGCATCACGAACGCGTAGGTTAATTTGGGCCAAGGGAATTTTTGTTCTTTGCGTTCGCGTGTCGATGAGTGTGAATGCGTAGGTATGGCAAGGTGCTGGACCGCGAACGCGTGAGCCTTGCCGCGTCCGCGAAGAAGGAATGAAGCGGCAGTGGTTCGATGTGTTACCCTTCGCGATCGCGTGAGACCAGCCGCGTTCGCGTAGGGTTTTTAGAGCTTAGGTTCCGCGTTCGCGAACATGCCCTCGCATTTGCGTAGAGTGAATTATGAGGCGCGTGTTTTTGACCTTCGCGTTCGCGACTGGGCTTCCGCGAACGCAATGAAGAATGCATCTGGGCTGATTTTAAAAACCCAAAATCGAGGGTTTAAGCAAAAATTCATATTTTGAACTTGGGAGCTCGGGGATTAGAAATTCTTTAAGAGATTTTCACCTGGGCGATTTTGGTAAGTAATTCCTACTCGGGTTTGACTAGTTTCCACGAATCTATGCTTAAATTCACCCTTTAATTTCGAATTTGGGGTAAAGAATTGGGGAAAATTGTATAATGTTCTTAGGCCGAGTTTTTGAGTTTTGATCGAGATTTTGTTATCCGATTTGATTATTTGCGGTATGGTTAGACTCGTGAGTGAACAGGTATCCGGAATTTGTATCTTTTACCCGATTCCGAGACGTGGGCCCGAGGAACCTTTTTTGTGATTTTCCTAATTTCGCGTATTAGCTACGAATTTATTAGTTAGATTAATTTCTTAAAGTTGTATTTACATTATGTAATTGAATTGAATAGATTTGGGCCATTTGGAGTCAGGTACTCGTGACAAGAACGTGATCTCGGGTTGAGTTGAGCAGTCAAGGTAAGTGGCTTGTCTAACTCTATGTTGGGGATTTTTTCCTAGGTTGTTTTTGACATAATTGTTGTGTGAGCGCCGTGTACGTGAGGTAACGAGTACGTACACGGGCCATTCTTGAAAAAATCCATTTTCTTTTGAAAATTATGAATTGTTTTTCTTCTATTACGTTGTTACAATGTGTTTAACTGTTCATCTTAGATTTGGGAAGCATGCTTATATGTTTTCGTATTAAATTGCCTAATTGACATTTTGTGCGCCATGTTTAGTTAGTTTTTCCCTGCTTTCGTACCTGTATTTAGATGTACTGCCAAAATTGATGTTTATTTGTCATTTACTTCGCGTTGCATATTTAAATTGGGGACTACGGACGTATTCTGGGAGATCCCCCAGCACTGCATATTTAAATTTGGGACTACAGACGTATTCTGGGAGATCCCTCTTCTACTGCACATTTGAATTGGGGACTACGGACGTATTCTGGGAGATCCCCCCCCCCTATACTGCATATTTATAGTTGGAACTACGGGACGGTATCTCGGGAGATTCCACTGTGATACGTTGTGCTGAGCCGATGGCTCCATTTTACCGTTTTATTTCAAATTATTCTTTTTAATGTCTACTTTAGAACTTATTTCTCTTTCGTAATATTTAAACTGTTTTATTATAAATCCAGTAGAGACTTAACCTGACCTCGTCACTACTTGACTGGGGTTAGGCTTGGCACTTACTGGGTACCAATTGTGGTGTACTCATGCCCTTTCCTGCACATGTTTTTCGTGTGCACATCCCGGTTCGAGTTCTTAGCCACATGGCTAGTGGTCATTGCAGCTGTCACTGAGGAGACCGTAAGGTATTTCTGTCGCGTCCGCAAAATCCTCCGAGTCACCTTCCATTCCATCTTATAGAGATATTTATTATGTATTTTTTTCCTTTCCGAATTTGTGTAGAGCTATAATAGTATAGAAGCTTGGGACTGTGATGTGACAAACCGGGTCTTGGGGTATATATTGTACATGTCGAGCGGCGATGTTATGCTTATTTTGACTTTTTCCTTTTCCTGTCTTACTTTTATCGTATTTAATAAAATTTTATTCGCAATTTAGCCTTACCTAGTCGTAGAGACTAGGTGCCGTCACGATGCCTTTCGGGGGGGTAAATCGGGTCGTGACAGTTTCAATGCAGATGTGTGACTGCAGAAGCATAGTTTTAGCCGCAGGTGCGGAAAGCCTGGGCAGAACATATAAATACGAGACTTCGAGATTTTTCACCATTTTATCACTTCAAGCTCGGATTTTGGAGGTTCTTGAGAGGGATTTTGAAGTAATTACTCAGGTAAGCCCCTTGTGCTTTTTTTTTCTTCAATAATGGTGTTTTCCCACTTATTATACACCTAGTTGGTGAGTGTTTGAGGTGAAATTTGGGGGGTTAGGGCTAGAGGAGTGGAGAGTGAATTTTGGGGCTTTGGATGACCAAATGGTGTCAGATTTGGATAAACTTGATATGGTTAGACTCGTGAGTGAATGTGCTTTCGGGTTTTATGACATTTGTTTGATTTCGAGACATGGGCCCGGGGACCGGGTTTGAGCCAATGTCAGATTTTGTCTTATAATTTCATCTTTTTCTTATGGATTTGATTCCTTTTTCCTATATTAATTTATCGTACTGCTTGTGGCTAGATTTGGGGTGTTTGGAGACCGATTCGAGGGGCAAAGGCATTTTGGAGTAGGGTTTAACACGGATTGAGGTAAATAACAGTTTTAAATATGGTTCTGAGTGTATGAAACCCGTTTTGCATTATATGATTATTCGGAGGTGGCGTGCATGCTAGGTGATGGGCGTGTGGGAGTACACCGTGAAAATCGGGACTTGGTCCATTTCGTGAAATCGAAAAAGGGTTGAATAAGCTTGTTGTTAGCTATGTTCCCTTCATGTGTTATAGAAACTTTGGAGTAAATCATGTTATAGATCATGCTTAGGCTATGTGTTGGTGTTGTAGTGACCGACAGTGGTCGTGATACCTGTTGAATCTTCCTGCTTATTGTTATTTGTACTCAATCGTAGTATTTCTTGCATATTATACCTCACTCTCTATTATTCCCTGTTGATACAATATATCATTCTGTTTGGGCTGATTTTCCTTGGTTACTAAGGGTCGTAAGACTAGAGAGGTTGATGTCTGAGTGAGGCCGCGGGGCTATTTGTGATGTGTTGGTACCATAGCACGTGAGTTGTCCGTGCGAATCTTGATATGATACTATAGCACGTGAGTTGTCTGTGCATTACGTGAGTTGTCAGTGCGGATTATAGCTCTTGGGGTGTAGGAGCCCTTCCGAAGTTTGTACACCCCAGTGAGCACAGGTACCTATTGAGTGTGAGTGTTGTGCGCTGAGAGTCGAGTGAATGAAATATTGAGAAAGATTGAGTGCATGTTGCCTTGAGAGGCTGTACTTATTTTCATTTGTTGCTGCATTTAGCTGATTTATGTCGTCGTTCTGAAATTTCTGGAAGATTTTGTATTCGGTATTTACCTGAACTTGGTAAGGTGTAATTCATTTGACTTAAATTTCCGGAATTGAAACGTGTCTTCTTTCATTGCTGGGATTACTGAAATGAACTGTAACTATATAGCTTGTCACTACCTTGCAGTTATTTATTTCTTATTGTTACTTACTGAGTTGGTTGCACTCACGCTACACCTTGCACTTCGGGTGCAGATCTAGGTTATTCTGGTCGCGGTGGACGTTGATATCATGCGTGGTTGAGTATCAAGGATTTACGAGGTAGTTGCCGACGTTCGCAGTACTTGTCTCTCCTTCCTTGTTCTCTTTTCCTTTCTGAATTGGTATTATGACGCATACTCTTGTGGACATTATTTCTTAAACTGGTTGTTTAGATGCTCATGACTTGGTGACATCTTGATGTTGGGGGCTATTTTTCCGCACTGTATTTTGAGTTTTACTCATGCTTTTATGAAAACTCTATCATATAAAAGCTTTTGATTTTTTTTGTGAAACACTGGAAGTATTTTGAAAATCGGCTTGCCTAGTACCATTGATAGGCGCCATCACCATAGGTTAGGAGTTAGGGTCGTGACAAGTTGGTTTCAGAGCCTAGGTTACATAGGTCTCAGTCACGAGCTATGAGCAGGTTCAGTAAACTCTTGCAGATCGGTACGGAGACGTCTGTACTTATCTTCGAGAGGTTGTCTAACCCTTAGACAATTTCACATTCTTGAATCTTGTCGTGTGAATATTTTGATTCTGGAACTAGACTTATGTCTTTCTAATTCTCACACATATGGTGAGGACGCGTACCATGGGGCAGGATTGACAGCAACCAGTACCACCAGTCAGGGTCGTGAGAGGCCGAGGTCGCGGTAGGAGCAGAGGTGCAGCTTACACATCAGCTAGGGCAGCACCTACAGATCCACTAGTTTCTCTAGTTCAAGAGCAGGCTCCAATAGTGGAAGAGCCTGTGGGACCAGCTCAGGCACCACCTATACCCATTGTGATTCTAGGCCTTTAGGAGGACCTAGCACAAATTCTGACAGTGTGCACCCGTTTTTCTCAGGAGGTCTCTGTTCCGGCCGCAGCAGCCGCTTCTCATGCCGGGAAAGGTTCTCAGGCTCCCGCCGCCCGCACACTAGAGCAGGTGGTACAGGGACACCATATGTTGGGGGTACCACCAGCCCAGCCTGTTGCAGTTGCTCAGGATTATGTGGTTCCTGTCATGCCTGATGATGAGAAACGTAGATTAGAGTGGTTTGGGAGGCTCCAGCCTCCATCCTTCAGTGGTACGGAGGGAGAGGATGCACATGGTTTCTTGGATAAGTGTTAGAGGATACTCCGTACAACATGTATTCTAGACACCAGTGGGGTCTCGTTCACTACTTTTCAGTTCTCTGGGGATGTGACTGTGATGTATAGAAGCTTGTGACTGTGATGTGACAATTCGGGTCTTGGGGTATATATTGTACGTGCTAAGCGGCAATGTTATGCTTATTTAGACTTTTTCCTTTTCCTGTCTTACTTTTATCGTATTTAATAATATTTTATGCGCAATTTAGGCTTACCTAGTCGTAGAGACTAGGTTCTGTCACGATGCCTTTCGAAGGGTAAATCGGGTCGTGACAGTTTCAATGCAGATGCGTGACTGCAGAAGCATAGTTTTAGTTGCAGGTGCGGAAAGCCTTGGCAGAACATATAAATACGAGACTTTGAGATTTTTCACCATTTTATTACTTTGAGCTCGAATTTTGGAGGTTCTTGAGAGGGATTTTTAAGTAATTACTGAGGTAAGCCCCTTGTGCTTCTTTTTTCTTCAATAATGGTGTTTTCCCACTGATTTTACACCTAGTTGGTGAGTTATGGGGGGGGGGGGGGGGGGTAGGGCTAGAGAAGTGGAGAGTGAATTTTGGGGCTTTGGATGACCAAATGGTGTCAGATTTGGATAAACTTTATATGGTTAGACTCGTGAGTGAATGTGCTTTCGGGTTTCATGACTTTTGTTTGATTTCGAGACATGGGCCCGGGGACCGGGTTTGAGCCAATTTCGGATTTTGTCTTATAATTTCGTGTTTTTCTTATGGATTTGATTCCTTTTGCCTATATTAATTTATCGTACTGCTTGTGGCTAGATTCGGGGTGTTTGGAGACTGATTCGAGGGGCAAAGGCATTTTGGAGTAGGGTTTAGCGCGGATTCAGGTAAGTAACAGTTTTAAATATGGTTCTGAGGGTATGAAACCCGTTTTGCATTATATGATTATTCGGAGGTGACGTGCATGCTAGGTGACGGGCATGTGGGTGTACACCGTGAAAATCTAGACTTGGTCCATTTCATGAAACCGAAAAAGGGTTGAATAAGCTTGTTGTTAGCTATGTGCCTTTCCTGTGTTATAGTAACGTGACAGTAAATCATGTTATAGAGCATGCTTAGGCTATGTGTTGGTGTTGTAGTGACCCACAGTGGTCGTGATACCCGTTGAATCTTCCTGATTATTGTTATTTGTACTCAGTCATACTATTTCTTGAATATTATACCTCACTCTCTGTTATTCCCCGTTGATACAATATATCATTCTATTTGGGCTGATTTTCCTTGGTTACTAAGGGTCGTAAGACTAGAGAGGTTGATGTCTGAGTGAGGCTGCGGGCCTATTTGTGATGTATTGGTACCATAGCACGTGAGTTGTCCGTGCGAATCTTGATATGATACTATAGCACGTGAGTTGTCCATGCGGATTATAGCGTTTGGGGTGTAGGAGCCCCTACGAAGTTTGTACACCCCCAGTGAGCCCACCTATTGAGTGTGAGTGTTGTGGGCTGAGAGTCGGGGGAATGATATATTGAGAAAGATTGAGTGCATGTTGCCCTGAGAGACTGTACTTGTTTTCATTTGTTGCTGGATTTAGCTGATTTATGTCATCGTTCTGAAATTTCTGGAAGATCTTGTATTCGGTTTTTACCTGAACTTGGTAAGGTGTAATTTATTTGACTTAAATTGCCGGAATTGAAACGTGTCTTCTTCCATTTCTGGGATTACTGAAATGAACTGTAACTGTAACGGTATAGCTTGTCACTACCTTGCAGTTATTTATTTCTTATTGTTACTTACTGAGTTGGTTGTACTCACACTACACCTTCCACTTTGGGTGCAGATCCAAGTTATCCCGGTCGCGGTGGAAGTTGATCTCGTGCGTGGTTGAGTATCGGAGATTTACAAGGTAGCTGTCGGCGTTCGCAGTACTTGTCTCTTCTTCCTTGTTATCTTTTCCTTTCTAAATTGGTATTATGACGCAGACTCTTGTGCACATTTTTTCTTAAACTGGTTGTTTAGATGCTCATGACTTGGTGACACCCTGATGTTGGGGTCTATTTTTCCGCACTGTATTTTGAGTTTAACTCATGCTTTTATGAAAACTCTATGATATAAAAGCTTTTGATTTATTTTTTTGAAACATTCGAAGTATTTTGAAAATCGGCTTGCCTAGTACCATCAATAGGCGCCATCACGATAGGTTAGGAGTTAGGGTCGTGACAAGTTGGTTTCAGAGCCTAGGTTACAGAGGTGTCAGTCACGAGTTATGAGCAGGTTCAGTAGACTCTTGCAGATTGGTACGGTGACGTCTGTACTTATCTTCGAGAGGTTTTCCAACCCTTAGACAATTTCACATTCTTGAATATTGTCGTGTGAATCTTTTGATTCTGGAACTAAACTTATGTCTTTCTAATTCTCACACATATGGTGAGGACGCGTACCATGGGGCAGGATGGACAGCCACCAGTACCACCAGTTAGGGACGTGAGAGGCCAAGGTCGCGGTAGGGGCATAAGTGCAGCTCGCACAGCAGCTAGGGTAGCACCTACAGATCCACTAGTTGCTCTAGTTCAAGAGCAGGCTCCAATAGTGGAAGAGCCTGTGGGACCAGCTCAGGCACCACCTATGTCCATTGTGATTCTAAGCCTATAGGAGGACCTAGAACAGATTCTGACAGTGTGCACCAGTTTTTCTCTGGAGGTCTCTGTTCCGGCCGCAACAACCACTTCTCAGGCCGGGGAAGGTGCTCAGACTCCCGCCGCCCGCACACCAGAGCAGGTGGTACAAGGACACTAGATGATGGGGGTACCACCAGGCCAGCCTGTTGCAGTTGCTCAGGATTATGTGGTTCCTGTCATGCCTGATGATCAGCAGCGTAGATTGGAGTGGTTTGGGAGGCTCCAGCCTCCATTCTTCAGTGGTACGGAGGGAGAGGATGCACATGGCTTCTTGGATAAGTGATAGAGGATACTTCGTACAACATGTATTCTAGACACCAGTGGGGTCTCGTTCACTACTTTTTAGTTCTCTGGGGATGCCTTCATATTGTGGGAGGCTTACGAGAGGCGTAGGCCGGTGGCGCAACACCCTTACCTGGCAGCAGTTCTCCGTTCTCTTTCTGGAGAAGTTCGTGCCTCAATCTCGCAGAGAGGAGGTGCGGATGCAGTTCGAGCAGCTTTGTCATGGTAATATGTCCATGACATAGTTTGAGATGAGATTTTCTGAGTCGACCCGGCATGCTGTCTAGATGGTTCCCACAGATAGGGAGAGGATCCAGAGTTTCATAGATGGCCTCATCTTTCAGCTGATTGCTTATGACTAGAGAGTGTCTAGTGCTACTTTTGATGAGTTTGTTGACATTTCTCAACCGATTCAGATGGTTCGTAGCTAGGAGCAGGTTGAGAGGGAGGCCAAGAGGCCTCGTGAACAGGGTGGATGCAGAGGTGTTCCTTCTAGGGGTCAGTTCCATCATGGTAGGGGTCGTCCTTTCAGACATGCTCAGATGGCTCATCCAGTTCACCGTGGTGCATCATCTGGCCATGGTTCACACAGTTATCAGCATGGCCAGTCTTCATTAAGTGCACTTCCAACGTAGATTTCTCACCATGCCTTGTCAGCTCAGGTTTCTATGCGTAGTTCCTCGGGGTATCAGGAGCAGCAGTTCCGGAGGAGGGGTTGTTTCGAGTGCGGCGATTTTGGTCACGTTAAGAGAGTTTTCCTTAGGTTGTTAAGTGGGACTCCACAGCAGAGTGCTTGGCCGATGGAACCTGCAGCTCCACCACCCGCGCAACTAGCTCGGGGTGGGGCTCAGTGTGCTATGGGTCACCCTAGAGGGGGAGGCCGATCAGGGGGGAACCAGTCCCATTTCTATACTCTCCCTACCATAAAAGATGCCATTGCTTCGGATGTTGTGATCATAGGTATTGTCTCAGTTTTCCACAAAGATGCCTCTGTATTATTTGAATCTTATTTCACTTATTCATATGTTTTATCGTATTTTGATCATTATCTGGATATGCCCCGTGAGTCTCTAGTTTCATCTTTTCATGTATCTACTCCGATGTGCAATACTATTATTGTGGACCGTGTATATCGGTCATGTGTGGTGACTATTGGGAGTCTAGAGACTAGAGTATATCTCTTATTTCTTAGTATGATCAATTTTGACGGGATTTTGGGTATGGATTGGTTGTCTCAATGTTATGTTGTTCTAGATTGTCATGTTAAGATCATGACGTTGGCGCTGCCAGTGTTGCCGAGGGTTGAGTGGAGCGGCTCTATAGACTATGTTCCCAGTAGAGTGATTTCATAGTTGAAGGCTCAACGGATGGTTTAGAAGGGTTGTCTATCTTATTTGGACTTTGTGAGGGATGTTAGTGCAGAGACCCTTACTATTGATTTTGTTCCGGTGGTGCGATATTTTCCAGATGTGTTTCCTGCGGACTTGTCAGACATGTCGCTTGGAAGATATATTGACTTCGGTATTGATTTAGTGTCGGGCACTCAGCCCATTTCTGTCCCGCCGTATCGTATGCCACTGGCGGAGTTGAAGGAATTGAAAGAGCAGCTTCAGGAACTCCTTGATAAGGGGTTTATTCGGCCTAGCGTGTCACCTTGGGGTACACCAGTTCTATTTGTGAAGAAGAAGGATGGTACTATGAGAATGTGCATTGATTACAGGCAGTTGAACAAGGTCACAATCAAGAACAAGTATCCTTTGTCGCGTATTGGTAATCTATTTGGCCAGCTTCAGGGGGCGAGGGTGTTCTCCAAGATTTATTTGCGTTCAGGGTATCACCAATTGAAGATTTGGGACTCGGATATTCTTAAGACAACTTTCAGGACCCGATATGGCCATTATGAGTTGCTTGTGATGTCTTTTGGGCTGACCAATGCCCCAAAAACGTGCATGCATCTGATGAACAGTGTGTTTCAGCCTTATATTGACTCAGTCATTCATGTATTCATAGATTATATCCTGGTTTACTCTCGTACCATGAGGAGCATGCCCAGCTTCTGAGGATTGTGTTGCAGCGGTTGAGGGAGGAGAAGCTTTATGCAAAGTTCTCCAAGTGTGAGTTTTGGCTCAGTTCAGTGGCGTTCTTGGGGCACGTGGTGTCCAGTGAGGGTATTTAGGTGGATCCGAAGAAGATAAAGGCGGTTCAAAGTTGGCCCAGACAGTCCTTATCCACAAAGATTCGGAGCTTTATTGGTTTGGCTGGTTATTACCGTCGTTTTGTAGAGGGTTTCTCATCTATTGCATCTCCCTTGACAAAATTGACCCAAAAGGGTTCTCCTTTCAGGTGGTTGGATGAGTGCGAGGAGAGCTTTCAGAAGCTCAAGACTTCTTTGACCACGACTCCATTTCTAGTTCTACCATTAGCTTCTGGCCCTTATACAGTGTATTGTGATGCTTCTCGGATCATATGGGGTGTGTTCTGATGCAGGAGGGTAGAGTGATTGCTTATTCTTCGCGCCAGTTGAAGCCCCATGAAAAGAACTATCATGTCCATGACCTTAAGTTAACAGTGTTGATACCCAATTTTTTCTCAAAAAATATTTTTAAATTTGCATATGTACCTTCAAAATCAATTTTTATAACCATGGGAATTTTTCCATAATTTTTCCATATTTTTATCAATTTATTTCTAATTTATCCAGTACTTTTATATCCCATAATTCATCATAAATTGCATTGAAAATAATTTCAAAATATTTCTTAGCTCTATATATTATTTTTATCCTATTAGGATTTAATTATTTAATAAATTAGCCAATTTGGCATTGTTTGGCTATAATCACAACAATTTTGCAACTATAGCCTAATTGTGCATTTTATGCTATTTTAATTCAATAATCAATCATTCTATGTTTTAAATACTAGTTAGTTACCTCAATTTCACCTATTTAGCTTTAATTTCATTTTATGTAATTATAAGCTATTTTTATTAACTATTTACTTATTTAATTGGGTATTTAACAAGTAGCTATTTTTTTTATTTAAACTCCAGCCTAAATTAAACTTGGTCTTTAGCCCAATTACATAACCCAATACCCAGGCCCAATACCCTATCCTACCCGCCCAGCACTTGATTTAATCCTGGCTGTTGATCAATTTTGATTAACGGCCCAAAATCACCCATTCCTTAATTAGTCCTAACGACTACCCCCCCCCCCCACTCTCCTTTTTCATTTTCTCATTCATCCCTCTTTATCTCCGGTTCTCTCTAGAACCTTCTCGTCTCCTCCTCTCCGATGGACTCTGTCCGTCCTCTCCGGCCACTTCCCTCGCCGGAAACCATGGCCTCTCATCATCTCCTAGCCCCAGCTTCAGCCCACAGCGGTTTGTCACTACCCTAAGGTCCTCAAGTGAACCTGGAGCGGTTCAACTCCTACCTATAATCCCTCATGCCATTTTCCGGCCACCTCCGTCCGTTTGAGTAAGATCTATGACTTTCCGGCTAAATCTGGTGATATTTTTAAGGTTTTCTTGTTTTCTATGGGTTCTCTGAAACCCTAACTCCTAAGATTTTTTGATTTCTTTTAGATATGTTTTAGATCTGTGTATATTATGATCTCTTTGTTGTTTCCTTAAAGGTTTTTCCGATTTTTCTAAAGTGACTCTTCATCTTCATGACTAGGGTTTCTGAAACCTTTTCTCCAAAATGATATTCTCTGATTTTTAAGTGTTATTCTACGATTCCTGTCATGTTTAAACGATTTTTTTAAGTTCTCCCTTAACCTAACTTATTATGATGAAAATCCCTAATTTTTGACACTTGGTTCGTCTGTACTATATGTTCATTTGTTTTTTTCTATATGTCTGAATCTCATGAATATGTCTCGATTAATTTGAGTATTTGTGATACCCTAGTAATATCCTATTAAGGTTTCCGACTTGGTTCTGCCTGCTGAAAACTTGTTTATTTGTTTATTCGTAGAAGTCTACACTATTTTCCTTAATCAGTGTTATTCTTTGATTATCGAATCCCCGATTCTCTGTGATTTGACCCTATTTTGTTCATCAGTGTCTCTGATTTTTGCTTCTCGTGCTCATAGCATGTTTATTCTGTTAACTCCTTCGATCATTTACTATGTGTTAATTTGAATCCCTGATTCTTTTACCTTATTCTTGTTTATGCTATGATTGTCCTGTTCATTTGTGATACTCTCCTTCAATTGATATTGATTTCCTGTAATTGATACCTCACTCATCTCATGATGATTTCCTTAATTGATTTCCAGCCTTTAAATTATTTCCTGCCTTGTTTTATGGTCGATTATGTTGTCAAGCTAATTCATATGTATTTTCCTTAATTAAAACCTTATGAATCTAGCCCTACTTATTTGCTCTATGCCTATTATGTTTGAATTTATTTCCTTACCTGTTATGCTCCAGTTACTCATTGATTTCTTTCCTTATTTGATCACTTGTCTTTACCGTTTGAAGTTGACTCCCTTAATTAAGGGAGTACTCAGACTGATTTTATTCTTAATTGATTCTGAGTTCTATAATTACCAAACAATTTATTCTTGCCTTATTTACCTAGCTTCTAAACTGCTATATATGCATGGTCTTCCTGTTTTTCAAGGGACACACACACAGACACGAACTAATTTGTTCAACTCTCTCATTCACTATTAAAACTTGTTGCTCTCTCTATTCTCTCTTTTGTGCTACCTGCTACTACTCTAAGTTAGCCGGCTGCAAGCCAAGGCTAACTACTATGCATCTCCTATCTCTTGCTTTGTGTTACTGTTCTCTTCACCTCACTGGTATGTTCTAATTTAGATCTCAGTTCTCAAATCAACATGTTTATACTACTGTTGCAATTCATTGTTTCTAGTTTACTTTGACTTATTATTTTTGTTGTTCAACATGTAACTAGGATCCTGAACCCCCATTCACATGTTAAGCTATCCTCTACTTGTCATAACCAACATGTCTCTATGTACTTGATACATGCTCTATGTGAATCTTCATGCTTGTGTTTGGTACATTAGTTGATTAGAATGTACCCTACTGTCTTGAACCATTTGGTACTATTATGTTAGCATGATCCTATACCCTACTGTATCCCTCAATCCCCTGAATCCTTATAAACTCCTGATTTTATGCTGCCTGCTACATGTTTATCATCATGTGCCCTATATGTCCCCAATCCTTAATACCCATGTGTGAAGGTTTGTGGTGTTGAACCTGTCTTGGTTCTTTGTTCCATGTGTGATGCTGGACCTGTTTGGGTTCTAAAGTTGGTTTGTTGCTTGTTGATTACCCTGCTCTTTTGAAGCTACTTTACTAAGGAAATTTTACAAAGTTGTTTCCCTTCAGTCTCTTTTTCCAAAACTGTTTACTTACTCAAGGTTTTCAAACTATATCAAGCACTCTCACCATATTCTTAGACCTCCTAAGTTCTGTCCCTTTTGTGTGAGCATTGCCTTGGGACCCTTGAGCTCCCTATGAACTTTGACACACAAGAGCTAGCCTTTCCATACTGCACTTACTCTATCTTGGATATGAAATCTGGGTGTGAGCACTGCTCGGGATCCCTTGAGGTCCTTAGGGAACTCAGACACACTCGGATTGTGAAAAGTCTATGAAACAGTAACTGGCATTGAGGACTTGGAGACTTGGGACTATTATGAAGGCTCTCTATCGTTAACTTCTTGTTTTTCTTATTTTTTATGTAATTCCCAATCAATAGTTTGTAATAATTATTTGTAAACGACTTTGGGGCTGGATAGTGAAAAGGGGTGGGTAATATGCATGTTGTAGTGTAATCAAGGGTAGAAATCATGCCTCCTAGGTTTACTTTCCTCTATGCGCAATAGAAACCATGCTTAGCTATAACAATATCAAGCATGCCATGAATTAGATATCATGCTACTTAGGATTTATGCGTATTGTATTCAGCATTTCATCTACGCTTAGAAATCCTGCCTATAGGGTAAATAATGATAACAAAATAAATGGTTATTACGTGATTCTGTCCATGTAAACATGTTCTGAAACTTCATTAGAAGTCATGTCCTAGGATAAAATTAATTGCAATCATGTCTCACCATGCCTACATACTTAGAGATCCTGTTTCTAGGTAAACAATACTAAAACTATCACCTACGTTATTCCTGAAACTGTGCATAATGATGTGATTCTATGTGCAGTTAGAAATCTTGTTTAAGTTATTATGCATCATGTTGCATTAGATATCATGCTATAGGATCGTACTCATCTAACAACACTTAGTCTAAATTACAGACATATAAAACAGTCCTCATGCTCTAACAGACTGGTAAAAATAAATCTCTGAACACTTGCAAGACTTAGAACTACATGTTATTAGGTATGACGACCTAAAAGTTGTTATCAATTCTGAATGATTGCTACGCACCTAGGCAAGCCTTAGGTAATCAAACATAAAGAAATAAAATCAGAACTGTCTCTTTGACTATGTTCAACTGTCAGCATGTTAAAATCAGTAGGCAAGCGTGGTTAGGACTTCGTCTCTGAGTTATGTAATAAATCTGACTTTTCTATTATCACTTAGACACCATGCTTAGGACCTGAATTTAGACCTTAATTGTGTATGAGACATGTTGTTTATGTGTACTATGTGTGGAGGTATACTTGAGCCCTTTTATTTGTCTTCCATGCTCCCCATTAATTGAAGTCCTATATGTTTATTATGTGTCGCCTTAGTATTTTACCTTTAAACTAAAGGGTCTGCCTAGAACCCCCCTTTTATAGGATAGAGGTCCTAGATTCCTCCGGGACTGATAGGAAGGGACGGGTAACAACATGCAATAGAGGCCGAGACCAACACTCGCTTTAGTTACCTTCACGGGGTGGGAAAGGGTAGATATGGATATGATGACCGGTGCGTTAATACCACGTGTAGCCCCTCTTTGAGGAGTGTCATGTCGGGTATTGCATTGATGTGATCCATATTGTAAATAAACCTAGGATACCCCTGTACTTCCATAATCCTACTTAGATTGTAATCCCTTTCAAAAAACTAGCTTAACTGTTTTCAAATATTTGTACTTAAATCACCTATATTTGAGCCCTACTTGTTTATTTGCTAAATTATACAAATTCACAAAAAACTGTTTGGCCGGTAACCGCACTTGTGGATCCTGAGGGGTTCCTAAGACCTTCCACTTAGGATAATTTCAAGCTCTTACCCTGTCTCTAGTTATCAAACGTAGCTATAAATGAACCCCGATAGGTGCCCTAACGCACATCAAAATCGTTAGGTGGCGACTCTTCAAAATACAAAACCCCTTTCCCAAAAGGAACGAGTTGTCTCAACCAATGTCATAAACCAGATTTCGCGAGAAAAAGGGGGCGCGACTCTGCTGGGGATTCTTAGGCTTTTACCATTTCAAACTACCTTGTGAATTTGTACCTTTACTTTGTTTGATATTTGCACCCTTCTCTTTTCCCCTTTTATGTACAGTTAATTGTTTATCTCTTTTAAGCATTTACTCTTTCCCAAAAACAAAACTGACATGTTTCTTTGTTTCCCTTTGTAACTGTTTTAAATCACTGTTGTTGTATTTACCGCTTTCTTAACGTGCAAATACATGACAACATGCTTATTTAATATTGCATAAACATGATCAACATCGTATTCCACTCGTGCCAAACGAAATACTATAGAAACTCTTGATGAGTGGTTGCGCCCTTCCTATATCATTACCCCCTAAATTCGGAAAGGCTTATTTGCGGTAAAACTAGTCGATCAGTTGTGCAGTTGACGGTTCCGTGCCTTTCCACCTTGAGTTGTTCGCTCAAGGGTACCAGTTTAAAACCTCATAGAAACCTTACTCCCTTATATTGCTGCATGCATCATGGTCAAACCTAGCCAGGATAATGTGTTGTCCGCACAATAGCCTTTAAGATAGCCTTGTCCAAAAGTCCACTGGGTTTCCATAAACCCAAATGGACCTCTCACGTTCTGTGCATTTATTTAGAGAATTAAATGCTTCATGCTAATTGTTGATGATAAATAGTCGAGTCTGGTGGGGGTAAGGGCCTAACCTTGTTTTCCTTGCCGAAGTATGAGGCACGAAGTCCCCAGATTCGGCATGGTCACTCAACATCCACCCGAAATTGCTAAACTGGTGGGAGGACTTACATTTTAGCGACAAAACCCTCGCCAGAAAATATCTGGGTAATCTACCATCTCTCCCGGAGGTCCGGCCTAACAACATGATAATAGAGGTTGCTACCTTGTTTTGGGATTGTGAAAGGGACGTATTCCTCTTCGGGGACATCGAAATGACACCTTTGCTAGAAGAGATAGGAGGACTAGCCGGGCTAGTTTGGGAAACCCCGGGTTTGCTAATGCCTCAGAACCGCACATGCAAGGGTTCCTTAAAAATGATGGGTCTGAAGAAGAATGCAGAATTGGTATGCCTAAAGGAATCATACATCCCTTTTGACTACCTATATGAGAGGTACGGTCACAGCAAATCATACCGTACCTACCATGATGAGTTTTCCATCACATCCTTGGGACACATCCATCGCAGGGTATTTTTCTTTATGCTTTGATTCCTGGCTCTAATCGTGTTTCCAACGAAGAAAGAAAGGATCCATACCAGGCTGGCTATGGTAACTAAGACACTAATGGAAGGAATTGGTGGGCAAAACTTCAGCATTGTGCCCATGATTATTGCAGACATATACCAAGCCTTAGAAAAGTGTCAACGAGGAGCAAAACACTTTGAGGGTTGCAATCTACTACTTTGGCTCTTAGAACATCTACAAAAGGGCCAGTATCGACAAGAGTTTCAGCGAAGGGTGTGGAATGACCACATTTTTTTCCACCATCCAAAGCGAATGACTTACATTCCCGACATGTTCGCTCAGCCTGAGAATGCCAAAGGATGGGTTGAGCTCTTTAATAATCTGACTGAAGAACAAGTTCAATGGATGTTCGAGTGGTTTCCGAGATAAGAGTTCATTGCCCAGTCCAGAGATGCACCATTCCTGATACTAATTGTCCTGAGAGGAACATACCCTTATGTCCCTCTCCGAGTTATGAGACAAGCAGGTAGGATGCAAGTTATACCCAGGGTCGACAAGATGAGTCATCTTCGAGCAGACTTCCAAAATGATGATAGTCCTCACAAGTACCAAACCCAGCACATGTGGCACTGTAAGATTGTGATGGAGAAAGACACCATTGAGCCAGACCGATACCACGATGGTTGCACCCCTTTCTATTCAGGTTGGTTGGAAGACAATTGGGATGGTCTAGGCAAGCCAGGATTCGTTCAAGGCCACATGATTATAGATGAAAAGGCCGAGGCGCAAGTCAAATACAACCAGTTGAGCAAAAGGATCCGTGAATGTGAAAGCGAGCACCGAGAAATACATGAGTCCAATACGAAGTTGATCGAGGAATGGAAAGACATGGCCATCAATACCAACAAGAGGCTAGGATACTTAGAACGAGGCATAGTCGAGCTAGAGGGAAAATTTCTCAAAAGGGTTGAAGACTGTCAAAAGGCTAAAGGGACCGAAGGTGGACATCTAGCCAGAGCATACCTGTTGCTGGGACTCCGCGAGCTGGGGGAACTGTTCGAGGGAGCCAAAGATGCCGAGTCTGGGGAAGGTCCTTCTGGGACCAAGTAGATAGGAATGTATTTCTTTTTCTTTATCAATGTAATGAGGCCAATGGCCATTAGTGACCTATATTTCTTGTTTATTTAGCGTCGTTTTGGGATTCGTCTATTTCTTATCAATAAAATGAGGCATTTAGCATTTTAAGTTCTCCAAATCAATTTGTCTCTAGGCCTACCTTGGGCAAAGAGAGGTTCCCAACTTAGGACGCGTTTTACATTCTCGCACTATGTGTTTAAATACTGCAATACCTTTTCATAATCCTCACTGACTTGGCTACCTTTTTTTTTGTTTTTATTTTCTTTCTTTTATTATTCCCCTCTCCAAAGGTTAGTTCGGTGCACTCTGGCATCATCATCCTATCTCACAAGATCCAGGGGCCCTCCACCCACTCCTCCTCCTAGTCCTCCTAAAGGCAAGAACAAAGGCAAGAATAAAATGGAAGATTCAAGCAACATCAGGAAGGAGAATACGGTTGAACGGGTAGAGGCCACTGCTGGCCAGGGTATTCGGGTTCCTAATGAGAATATGTCACAGCTTGAGCAAAAGTTATTGAAATTCCAAGAAGAGCTTGATCATGTTCGAAATCTGGCAAACCTGTCATTTTCCCTCAACATCCCAGACGCCACCCTCCCCAACATTAAAAATCCTACACCTCCACAAAATATCCCAAGACAACAGAATCATCCTGCACCTCACCATCACGTCACTCTACCAAAAAACCAAACTCTCCCAACACAATGCAATACCTGCCATACCCCAAATAACACTCCACTACTTATTCCAGAACCTCAGAACTCCACAAATGACAATTTCCACACTCATGCACCAGGCCACCATAACAATCCTATCTACGTGGATACCATGCCACACTCCACTCCACCTATCCCATACACAAAGTCTGATGAAAAGGATATGCTTATCAAGAACTTGGCCAAGGAACTTAATAAACTGACCAGCCGGGTTCAAGGCGTCGAGGGAACCAAGGGAGTCGAAGGGCTGAACTATGAGGACCTCTGCATACAGCCTGATGTCGAACTGCCTGAGAGGAACAAACCTCCTAAGTTCGAAATGTTTGACGGTACAGGTGATCCCAGGGTGCATCTGAGGACTTATTGTGACAAGCTGGTTGGAGTAGGGAAGAACAAAAGGATCCGCGTGAAGCTGTTCATGAGGAGCTTGAAAGGAGATGCATTGTCGTGGTACATCAACCAAGATTCCAAGAAATGGTCGAGTTGGGTAAGCATGGCATCTGACTTCATGGACAGGTTTAGATTTAATACAGATAACGCACCAGACGTGTTCTACATCTAGAATTTGAAGAAGAAGCCCACGGAGACATTTCGCGAGTATGCTTCTCGCTGGAGGTCCGAAGCTGCTAAAGTCAGACCCGCCTTAGAGGAGGAGCAGATGAACAAGTTCTTTGTCCGGGCTTAGGACCCGTAATACTATGAACGGTTGATGATGATTGAGAACCACAAGTTCTCCGACATTATCAAATTGGGAGAAAGGATTGAAGAATGTATTAAAAGTGGCATGGTCACAAATTTTGAAGCCTTGCAAGCTACGAATAAGGCTTTACAGTCCGGTGGTGTGTCCAAGAAAAGGGACGTGGGAGCTGTGATGGTTGCACAAAGAACCAAATCCCCACCCAAATACCAAACTTACCCAACACCTCCACTCACATATCAACCAACCCCAAATTACCAAGCACCTTCACCCCTATACCAAGCTCCACCACCAACTTATCAATCGCCTCCGCCACCAACTTATCAATCACCTCTGCCACCTACATATCAACCTGTTTCACCCAGATACTCCCAACCTGCTACTGTTTACCACACTTACAACCATCAACCATCCCATTATCAATCACCCCCTGCACGTCAAAACTTCCCTATACCTCGGCCTAATTTTGATCGCAGACCTCCAAAACAGTATACCGCCATTGCTGAACCCATCGACCAGCTGTATGAGAAGCTCAAAGTTGTTCGTTATGTCACACCCATCCCTACTGCAACCCCTGAAAATATTTCCCAGTGGGTTAACCCAAACAAATCTTGTGTATACCACTCCGGCATGAAAGGACACACCATTGACGAATGCCATTCTTTGAAAGACAAAATACAGTCCTTGATTGATAACAAGATCATTGTGGCAACAGAATCCGCTCCAAACGTCAGCAACAATCCTCTTCCAAACAATAAGGGTGGAGGTATCCACATGATTGAAATAGAAGATGACTGGAATCCCGAGGGATCGATCGGGTTGATCGCAGAAGGCGATATCCTAAAGAAACCGACAGTTACTCTCAATCCAATCATAGTCCAAGTCCAACCGCCTGAGGATGCTGAGGTAAACATGTCTATACCTTTTGAGTTTGAAGCAGCACCATCCTCAAAGACACCAGTACCGATTGAGGTTGAATTCGTGTCTCCGGCAAATGCACCCACACCATTTGAGGTTGCAGTCTTGCCACCCAAGGCACATGTTCCATTCGAAGTGAGGATAGCTGCGCTGATCCCAGTGGCGATGTCAACCACGCTACCCTTCTATACAAATGTTGTACCTTGGGACTATACAGCCGAGGCAAGAAGGAAGGGCAAGGTCAAGACTGAAGAAGTTGTTGCAGCACAGGGTATGACAAGAACTGGTAGAGTCTATACCCCTAAACATCTGGCCGAATCAAGCAAGCAGGTTTCCAATCGGCCTCCCCTTATTGAGACAGGTCCAGACGACCTTTGGAGGAAAGTACAGGCCAAGTAGTACTCGGTCATTGACCAGCTGAACAAGACGCCAGCACAAATATCCATTCTCTCTTTGCTTCAGAATTTCGAAACTCACATGAGTACTTTGTTGAAGGTGTTGAACGAAGCATATGTGCCGAACAATATCACCAGCGGGGAAATGGCCAATATGGGCCAAGTGTTGAAAAGCCATAAGATCACTTTTCATGAAGACGAGATGCCACTTGAAGGGATAGGGCATAACAAAGCATTGCACATCACCATGCAATGCGAAGATTATTTCATCACCAGAATCCTGATCGATGGAGGATCCAGCCTTAACATCTGTCCGCTAATAACACTCAAGAAATTGGGTAAGGGGATGCATGAGATAAGGGATGGAGCAATCAATGTGAAAGCTTTTGATGGTTCTCAAAGGTCCACCATTGGTGAGGTTAGTCTATGCCTGCAGATGGGACCAACCTGGTTTGAGGTCAATTTCCAAGTAATAGATGTACTAGCGTCCTACAACTTGCTATTAGGACGACCTTGGATCCATGTCGCTGGGGCCATAGCATCAACGCTGCACCAGGAAGTGAAGTTCTAGTGGAATCACCAGGAAGTGATCATTCACGGCGACGATAGCAACCCTATTTACATTCGCCAAACCATTCTGGCAATCGAGGGAAGGAGGAAACTAGGTGGATAAACTTACCACTACATTGAACGGGTCAATGCTATTGACAAAGACAAATGGTGGGATAGCAAAATCGAAAGCATACTAAGCTGGAGTGGGTACGAGCCTGGCAAAGGGCTCGGCAAGAACCTCTAAGGAATCTCTAAACCCATAAAGCTCAAGAAACATGGTACCACTTTCGGTTTGGGATATGAGTACACATGGGAAGAATTCAATAGTTGGTCGCCACCTTGGCGCGGTCCTTACTACCCACTAGAGCATCCGATACCACATCTGGAGCAGACCTTTCAACAAGCTGGCATTATTTATGGGACAGACGAAGAGGAAGCACTCACCGCATTGAGGAACTTGTTCCTAGAGGATGATGACATGGACTGTTGTGTTATTCTCGAGGGGGGGGGAGGAAGGCCCTTCCATACAGGCTGTGAATAGAGGGGCATACCTCAATAATTTAACCATCAGAACAACCAAATCCCGACGAGCCTCGGGGTAGCAAGGCTAAAACAAGCGTTATTCATTGTTTTCCTTTGCTAAATGATTTCCTTTTCGCATTTTAGTTCCTGCAATTAGATCTTCAATATTCAAAACAATTATTCAATTTATCAAAAGCATTTTAGTTTTCTCATGAATCAATATTTATCGCTATCATTTGTTTCTCATTACTTTACCTATACAACATTACTATTACCTGTCTCGATGAACCGATAGTTGTGACATGCAACGAGACAACGCAACAAATGGAGTCCAACCTGGATGAGACAGAAGTTGTCAACTTGGGAGATCCGGAAAACGTCAAGGAAACACGAATCAGCATTCACCTGTCGCCATCAGAGAAGAAAGAATACATAGAATTTCTAAAGGAGTATGAGGACATATTCGCCTGGTCTCGATGACATGACTGGTCTGAGTATGTCTATTGTGGCTCACAAACTGCCAACCAATCCGATGTGTCCACCGGTAAAGCAAAAGCTCAGAAAGTTCAAGCCTGGTATGAGTTTGAAAATCAAGGAAGAAGTCACCAAGCAGATCAACGTTAAGGTTCTCAGGGTGGTGGAATACCCGACATGGTTAGCCAACATTGTGCCAGTACCAAAGAAAGATGGGAAGGTCAAAGTCTGTGTCGATTACCGGGATCTCAATCGGGCCAGTCCAAAAGACGACTTTTCATTGCCAAACATACACATCTTGATTGACAATTGTGCTAAGCATGAGCTACAGTCATTCATAGATTTCTTCGCTGGTTACCATCAAATCTGGATGGATGAGGAAGATGCTGAGAAAACGGCTTTCATTACGCCATGGAGAGTATACTGTTACAAGATGATGCCATTCGGCCTGAAGAACGCAGGGGCCACTTATATGAGGGCTATGACCACTATCTTCCACGATATGATACACAAAGAGATCGAGGTATATGTGGATGATGTTATTATCAAGTCCAAGAAAGTCGTCGACCACAGAGAAGATCTGAGAAAGTTCTTCAATAGACTGCAGAAATACAATCTATAATTAAACCCCGCTAAGTGTGCATTTGGTGTTCCCGCTGGGAAATTGCTCGGGTTTATTGTGAGCCGTCGAGGGATAGAATTGGATCCATCGAAAGTCAAAGCCATTCAAGAACTACCACCGCCAAAGAACAAGAAAGATGTGATGAGCTTCTTGGGAAGGCTTAACTACATCAGCCGGTTCATAGCACAGTCTACAGTTATATGTGAACCTATCTTCTAGATGACGAAGAAAGATGTCGCGACCAAGTGGACCGATGATTGTCAAAGGGTTTTCGACAGAATTAAGGAATACCTGTCAACACCACCAGTCCTAGTACCGCCTGAGCCAGGTAGACCTTTGCTACTCTACCTTGTAGTTTTAGATGGCGCCTTCGGCTGCGTTCTGGGGCAGCACGACGAAACATGAAAAAAGGAGAAAGTCATTTATTATCTCAGCAAGAAATTCACTACGTACGAGGCCCGGTATTCTTTATTGGAACGCACTTGCTGCGCTTTGACTTGGGTATCTCAGAAGCAGAGGCACTATTTCTGTGCCTATACTACATATCTCATATTGAGAATGGATCCATTGAAGTACATCTTTTAGAAGCCCATGCCCACTGGCAAGCTAGCCAAGTGGCAGGTCCTGCTGAGTGAGTTCGACATTGTTTATGTAACTCAGAAAGAGGTCAAATGACAAGAACTGGTGGACCACCTCGCTGAATACCCCGTGGACAGAGAATACAAACCCCTGAAGACGTATTTTCCCGATGAGGAGGTATCATTCATAGGAGAAGACATTGCAGAATCCTATGACAGTTGGAGAATGTTCTTCGATGGAGCAGCAAACTTCAAGGGAATTGGCATTGGAGCAGTCCTAATATCATAAAATGGTCAGCATTATCCGGTATCCGCCAAACTCAGGTTCCCTTTCACCAACAACATGGCCGAATATGAAGCATACATCTTAGGGCTCAAAATGGCCATTGACATGAACGTTCAAGAATTGCTAGTGATTGGTGACTCGGATTTGTTGGTACATCAGGTACAAGGAGAGTGGGCTACTAACAATTCCAAGATACTTCCGTATCTGCACCACGTACAGGAATTGAGAAAGAGGTTCACAAAGATAGAATTTCGGCATGTCCCCAGAATCCAGAATGAGTTCGACGATGCATTAGCTACTATGTCATCTATGATTCAGCATCCAGACAAGAATTTCATTGATCCCATTCCAGTGAAGATCCAAAACCAACCCGCTTATTGTGCCCATGTCGAAGAAGAAGCAGACGAAAAGCCTTGGTTTCATGACATCAAGTAATATTTGGCAAAATGAGAGTACCCAGAGCTTGCAAACCCTACTCAGAAACGCACACTTCGGAGACTGTCCAACAACTTCTTTCACAGCGGAGGAATCCTGTACAAAAGGACTCCCGATTTGGGGCTATTAAGATATGTAGACACAAAGGAAGCATCCAAGCTACTAGAGGAAGTCCATGCTGGGACTTGCAGCCCGCATATGAACGGTTTTGTTTTGGATACTCCGGGCCGGTTACTTTTGGATGACTATAGAAACTGACTGCATCCAGTATGTCCGAAAATGTCACCGCTATCAGATACATGCAGACATGATAAAGGTACCTCCAAACGGGCTTAATGCGACGAGCTCACCATGGTCGTTTGCCGCCTGGGGCATGGACGTTATTGGACCAATCGAGCCTGCCGCCTCCAACGGACACAGGTTCATTCTAGTAGTCATCGACTATTTCACCAAATGGGTTGAAGTAGCATCCTACAAAGTAGTGACTAAGAAAGTCGTGACCGGCTTTGTTTGCGGCCGTGTTATTTGCCAGTTCAAAATCCCAGAATCAATCATTACTGATAATGGCTCCAATTTCAACAGTGACTTGATGAAAGCTATGTGCGAAACCTTCAGAATCAAACACAAGAATTCCACAGCTTACAGACCTCAGATGAATGGAGTTGTAGAGGTCGCTAACAAAAACATCAAGAAGATATTGAGGAAAATGATAGAGAAGCATAAGCGATGGCACGAGAAGTTATCATTCTCCTTATTGGGATATCGCACCACATTCTGCACATCAAATGGGGAAACTCCTTATATGTTGGTTTATGGTACAGAGGTTGTTATTCCCCCTGAGGTAGAAATTCCTTCCCTAAGGATCATACAAGAAGCTGAGCTCAACGACGCAGAGTGGGTGAAAAACCGTTATGAGCAATTAGCCCTCATAGACGAAAAGAGAATGAATGCAGTCTGCCATGGTCAACTCTACCAGAATAGAATGTCCAGAGCCTTCAATAAGAAAGTCAAGCCAAGACAGTTTAGACCGGGGCAGCTGGTGTTAAATAAAATCTTTCCACATCAAGATGAAGCCAAAGGGAAGTTCTCTCCCAACTGGCAAGGTCCATACATGGTTCACCGATTTCTGACAAGAGGAGCCCCCATACTTTCAGAAATAGACGGAGAAGTCTGGCCAAAGCCAATCAATTTAGATGCAGTCAAATGTTACTACTTGTAATCTTTTATGCTTTGTCAATGATGTAAATTGAACTACGCCTGACTTGATTCCCGTTTAAGAGGGGATACGTAGGCAGCCCTATGGGTTCGGTCACAATTCAATAAAATTTTCATTTTCCCCCCACAATTGGAAACTGGGGCAGAATTTTGAGTAGGACCCTCAAAATTCCGAAGTAAGTTCAGCCGATCGCCGCAAAAGTAGTAGTCAGAAACATCAATTCATCAAACGTGGGAAGAATTTTGAGGAGGACCCTCAAAATTATGTAGCAAGAGAGGTTGCAATGTCTTGATCCGCGTCACGGTCGTCGTTCATCTAAAAGATATTTTAAATTATATATTTATACTGTATTTTTACAAAATCATGCATATTTGTTCTTGAAACAAACCTTGTTTAGCAAACGCTACCCCAATGATATGAATGGTATCGTCAGATCAAGTAGAACGAATCAGGCAAAGCCAGCGGGGATACGAACTAACCTTCCCCATTTGCAGAACTCACGATTTTTTCTTTGGATGCAGGCACTAAGATCGCAAAATCCCGAACATACTATTCACCCGAAGGACATATATTGTTCAAAAACGCGATTCTCCAAACTCGTCGCGCACGCCAACATTTATTATCAGCAAAAACAATGCTTCATAATCGCAATGCTCGCAGCAATCACCATACCGCAATTTGTTACCAGCTAAGAATTTTATTGGCATTTATTTAACTCCTGCATAAGGCTACCTTTCTGCCTTCCGAGACTAAGCACTATCTCCATCTGCATCTGCATTTTTTGCATAAGGCTACCATTCTGCCTTCCGAGGTTAAGCTCTACCTCCATCTGCATTTTGCATAAGGCTACCTTTCTGCCTTCCGAGACTAAGCACTATCTCCATCTGCATCTGCATTTTTTGCATAAGGCTACCATTCTGCCTTCCGAGGTTAAGCTCTACCTCCATCTGCATTTTGCATAAGGCTACCTTTCTGCCTTCCGAGACTAAGCACTGTCTCAATCTGCATTGTATAAGGCTACCATTCTGCCTTCCATCTTGCATAATGCTACATTTCTGCCTTCCGGGACTAAGCACCGTCTCCATCTGCATCTGCATTTTTTGCATAAGGCTACCTTTCTGCCTTCCGAGACTAAGAACTGTCTCCATCTGCATTTTGCATAAGGCTACCTTTTTGCCTTCCGAGACTATGAATTGTCTCCATCTGCATTGCATAAGGCTACCATTCTGCCTTCCATCTTGCATAAGGCTACCATTTTGCCTTCCATCTTGCATAAGGCTACCTTTCTACCTTCCGGGACTAAGCACTGTCTCCATCAGCATTGCATAAGCTACCATTCTACCTTGCATCTTGCATAAGGCTACCTTTCTGCCTTCCGAGGTTAAGCTCTACCTCCATCTGCATTTTGCATAAGGCTACCTTTCTGCCTTCTAAGACTAAGCGTTGTCTCCATCTGCATTGCATAAGGTTACTATTCTGCCTTCCATCTTGCATAAGGTTACCGTTCTAACTTCCGAGGTTAAGCTCTACCTCCATCCATTGGATAAGGCTACCATTCTGCCTTCCGAGGTTAAGCTCTACCTCCATTGCATAAGGCTACCATTCTGCCTTTCGAGGTTAAGCTCTACCTCCATCTGCATTTTGCATAAGGCTACCATTCTGCCTTCCGAGAATAAACGTTGTCTCCATCTGTATCTTTGCATAAGGCTACTTTTTTGCCTTCCGAGACTAATCTCTGCCTCTGATTTACTTTTCATACAAACTAAATGCTATCTCAAGCACTATTTATTTCGCTTTGTCTACAGGCTAAGCTCTGCCCTTCAACACGCAAGACTATGCTCTGTCTTGTCAGCATCATGCTACTGCATTTATCATGGGCTGAAATATCGCCAATTTATCCAAAAGGCGTCATCGTTTGTAGGCACCATCTTCATAGCCCGAGAACACCATGCCATGGCCTGAGGATCTCTTTCAATTTTTTTGCATATCATTATTCAAAGGCGTCATGGTTCGGAGGCACCATTCTCATGGCCCGAGAACATCATTTCATGGCCTGCGAATCCTGCATCGAGCAATCCATGGCCCAGGACATCATGGTCTAAGGACGTCATCATTAACCGTCTGAAGACAGCATTCATAGTCCGACGGAAATGTGCATCATGTTTAAATTACGCAAAATATATGCTTGTATTGTCTATTTGCAGGTAATCAGGCAAGCAACGGCCATCCTAGCAGGAGCGGTCACGGTCCAGTTCTCCTAACTACCTCGTACGCCATTTATTCATCCAACCCTATATGTTGCGTCCGTTCTAGCAAAACTCCATCGGTATACTTCACCGATGGCTCCTGAACTACATACGACCTGATTCCTGTAAAAACAGGGATATGTAGGAAACTCATAAACTAGGGTGTGGCCCAAATTTCTTCAAATCATTTCGCTCGGTCAAAATTGGCCATCATATCTTTACCCGACAACTCTTCCATCCTTCACGGGTAAAGAGAGGCAGCTGTTGATACCCAATTGTTTCTCAAAAAATATTTTTAAATTTGCATATGTACCTTCAAAATCAGTTTTTATAACCATGGAAATTTTTCCATAATTTTCCCATATTTTTATCAATTTATTTCTAATTTATCCAGTACTTTTATATCCCATAATTAATCATAAATTGCATTGAAAATAATTTCAAAATATTTCTTAGCTCTATATATAATTTTTTTATCCTATTAGAATTTAATTATTTCACAAATTAGCCAATTTGGCATTGTTTGGCTATAATCACAACAATTTTGCAACTATAGCCTAATTGTGCATTTTATGCTATTTTAATTCAATAATCAATCATTCTATGTTTTAAATACTAGTTAGTTACCTCAATTTCACCTATTTAGCTTTAATTTCATTTTATGTAATTATAAGCTATTTTTATTAACTATTTACTTATTTAATTGGGTATTTAACAAGTAGCTATTTTTTTTATTTAAACTCCAGCCTAAATTAAACTTGGTCTTTAGCCCAATTACATAACCCAATACCCAGGCCCAATACCCTATCCTACCCGCCCAACACTTGATTTAATCCTGGCTGTTGATCAATTTTGATTAACGGCCCAAAATCACCCATTCCTTAATTAGTCCTAACGACTACCCCCCCCCCCCCCCCCCCCCCCCACTCTCATTTTTCATTCTCTCATTCATCTCTCTCTATCTCTGGTTCTCTCTAGAACCTTCTCGTCTCCTCCTCTCCGATGGACTATGTCCGTCCTCTCCGGCCACTTCCCTCGCCGAAAAACCATGGCCTCTCATCATCTCCTAGCCCCTACTTCACCCTACACTGGTTTGCCACTACCCTGAGGTCCTCAAGTGAACCTGGAGCGGTTCAACTCCTACCCATGATCCCTCATGCCATTTTCCGGCCACCTCCGGCCGTTTGAGTAAGATCTATGACTTTTCCAACTAAAGTCGGTGATATTTTTAAGGTTTTCTTGTTTTCTCTGGGTTCTCTGAAACCCTAACTCCTAAGATTTTCCGATTTCTTTTAGATCTGTTTTAGATCTTTGTATATTATGAGCTCTTTATTGTTTCCTCAAAGGTTTTTCCAATTTTTCTAAAGTGACTCTTCATCTTCATGACTAGGGTTTCTTAAACCTTTTCTCCAAAATGATTTTCTCTGATTTTTAAGTGTTATTCTACGATTCCTGTCATGTTTAAACAATTTTTTTAAGTTCTCCCTTAACCTAACTTATTATGATGAAGACCCCTAATTTTTGACACTTGGTTCGTCTTTACTGTATGTTCATTCGATTTTTTCTGTATGTTTAAATCTCATGAATATGTCTCGATTAATTTGAGTATTTGTGATACCCTAGTAATATCCTATTAAGGTTTCTGACTTGGTTCTGCCTGCTGAAAACTTGTTTATTTGTTTATTCGTAGAAGTCTACACTATTTCCCTTAATCAGTGCTATTCTTTGATTATCGAATCCCTGATTCTCTGTGATTTGACCCTATTTTGTTCATCAGTGTCTCTGATTTTTGCTTTTCCCGCTCATAGCATGTTTATTCTGTTAACTCCTTCGATCATTTACTATGTGTTAATTTGAATCCCTAATTCTTTTACCCTATTCTTTCTTATGCTATGATTGTCCCGTTCATTTGTGATACTCTCCTTTAATTTATATTGATTTCTTGTAATTGATACCTCACTCATCTCATGATGATTTCCTTAATTTATTTCCAGCCTTTAAATTATTTCCTGCCTTGTTTTATGGTCGATTATGCTGTCAAGCTAATTCATATGTATTTTCCTTAATTAAAACCTTATGAATCTAGCCCTAGTAGTTTTCTCTATGCCTATTATGTTTGAATTTATTTCCTTACCTATTATGCTCCAGTTACTCATTGATTGCTTTCCTTATTTGGTCACTTGTCTTTACCGTTTGAAGTTGACTCCCTTAATTGAGGGAGTACTCAGACTAATTTTATTCTTAATTGATTCTGAGTTCTATAATTACCAAACAATTGATTCTTTTCTTATTTACCTAGCTTCTAAATTGCTATATATGCATAGTCTTCCTGCTTTTCAAAGGACACACACACAGACACGAACTAATCTGTTCAACTCTCTCATTCACTATTAAAACTTGTTGCTCTCTCTATTCTCTCTTCTGTGCTACCTGCTACTACTCTAAGTTGGACGGCTGCAAGTCAAGGCTAACTACTGTGCATCTCCTATCTCTTGCTTTGTGTTACTGTTCTCTTCACCTCACTGGTATGTTCTAATTTAGATCTCAGTTCTCAAATCAACATGTTTATACTACTGTTGCAATTCATTGTTTCTAGTTTACTTTTACTTATTATTTTTGTTGTTCAACATGTAACTAGGATCCTGAACCCCCATTCACATGTTAAGCTATCCTCTACTTGTCATAACCAATATGTCTCTATGTACTTGATACATGCTCTATGTGAATCTTCATGCCTGTGTTTGGTATATTAGTTGATTAGAATGTACCCTACTGTCTTGAACCATTTGGTACTGTTATGTTAGCATGATCCTATACCCTACTGTATCCCCCAATCCCCTGAATCCTTATGAACTCCTAATTTTATGTTGCCTGCTACATGTTTATCATCATGCGCCCTATATGTCCCCAATCCTTAATACCCCTGTGTGAAGGTTTGTGATGCTGAACCTGTCTTGGTTCTTGTTCCATGTGTGATGCTGGACCTGTTTTGGTTCTAAGGTTGGTCTGTTGCTTGTTCATTACCCTGCTCTTTTCAAGCTGCTTTACTAAGGCAATTTTACAAAGTTGTTTCCCTTAAGTCTCTTTTTCCAAAACTGTTTACTTACTCAAGGTTTTCAAACTAGACCAAGCACTCTCACCATATTCTTAGACCCCCTAAGTTCTGCCCCTTTTGTGTGAGCATTGCCTTGGGATCCTTGAGCTCCCTCTAAACTTTGACACACAAGAGTTGGCCTTCCATACTGCACTTACTCTATCTTGGCTATGAAATCTAGGTGTCAGCACTGCCCGGGATCCCTTGAGGTCCTTAGGGAACTCTGACACACCCGGATTTTGAAAAGGCTATGAAACAGCACCTGGCATTGAGGACTTGGAGACTTGGGCCTATTATGAAGGCTCCCTATAGTTAACTTCTTGTTTTTATTATTTTTTATGTAATTCTCATTCAATGGCCAGTAATAATTATTTGTAAACGACTCTGGGGCTGGATAGTGAAAAGGGTTGGGTAATATGCATGTTGTAGTGTAATCAATGGTAGAAATCATGCCTCCTAGGTTTACTTTCCTCTATGCGCAATAGAAACCATGCTTAGGTATAACAATGTCAAGCATGCAATGCATTAGATATCATGCTACTTAGGATTTATGCGTATTGTATTCAACATCTCATCTACGCTTAGAAATCCTGCCTATAGGGTAAATAATGATAACAAAATAAACTGTTATTATGTTATTCTGTCCATGTAAACATGTTCTCAAACTTCATTAGAAGTCCTTTCTTAGGATAAAATTAATTGCAATCATGTCTCACCATGCCTACGCACTTAGAGATCCTGTTTCTAGGTAAACAATACTAAAACTATCACCTACGCTATTCCTGAAACTGTGCATAATGTTGTGATTCTATGTGCAGTTAGAAATCCTGTTTAAGTTATTATGCATCATGTTGCATTAGATATCATGTTATAGGATCGTACTCATCTAACTACACTTATTCTTAATTACAGACATATAAAATAGTCTTCATGCTCTAACAGACTGGTAAAAATAAATCTATGAACACTTACAAGACTTAGAACTCCATGTTATTAGGTATGACGACCTAAAAGTTGTTATCAATTCTGAATTATTGCTACATACCTAGGCAAGCCTTAGGTAATCAACCATAAAGAAATAAAACCAGAACTGTCTCTGTGACTATGTTCAACTGTCAGCATGATAAAATCAGTAGACAAGCCTGGTTAGGACTTCCTCTCTGAGTTATGTAATAAATATGTCTTTGCTATTATCACTTAGACACCATGATTAGGACCTGAAGTTAGACCTTAATTGTGTATGAGACATGTTATTTATGTGTATTATGTGTGGAGGTATACATGAGCCCTTTTATTTGTCTTCCAAGCTCCCCATTAATTGAAGTCCTATCTGTTTATTATGTGTCGCCTTTGTATTTTACCTTTAAACTTAAGGGTCTGCCTAGAACCCCCCTTTTATAGGATAGAGGTCCTAGATTCCTCCGGGACTGATAGTAATAGACGGGTAAGAACATGATAGAGGTCGATACCAACACTCGCTTTAGTTACCTTCACGGGGTGGGAAAGGGTAGATATGGATATGATGACCGATGCGCTAATACCACGTGTAGCCCCTCTTTGAGGAGTTTCATACCGGGTATTGCGTTGATGTGATCCATATTGTAAATAAACCTAGGATACCCTTGTACTTCCATAAGCCTGCTTAGATTCTGATCCCTTTCAAAAAACTAGCTTAACTGTTTTCAAATATTTGTATTTAAATCCCCTATATTTGAGCCCTACTTGTTTATTTGCTAAATTATACAAATTCACAAAAAACTGTTTGGCCGGGAACCACACTTATGGATCTTGAGGGGTGCCTAACACTTTTCCCTTAGGATAATTTCAAGCCCTTACCCTGTCTCTGGTTATCAAACGTATTAATAAATGAACCCCCATAGGTTCCCTAACGCACCTCAAAATCGTTTGGTGGCTACTCTTCAAAACGCAAAACCCCTTTCCCAAAAGGAATGAGTTGTCTCAACCAATGTCATAAACCCAATTTCGCGAGAAAAAGGGGGTGCGACAAACAGCTATTGTTCATGACTTGAATATGTGGCAACACTATTTGTACGGTGTCTATTGTGAGATTTACACTGATCACCGGAGTTTGCAGCATTTGTTCAAATAGAAGGATCTCAATTTGTGTCAGCAGAGGTGGTTGGAGCTTCTTAAGGACTATGATATCACCATTTGGTATCATCTTGGGAAGGCCAATGTGGTGGCTGATGCTTTGAGTCTCCGGCCGGAGAGTTTGGGGAGCTTAACATATCTTCCAGCAACAGAGAGGCCATTGGCGTTGGATGTCTAGGCCTTAGCCAGCTAGTTTGTTAGATTGGATATTTTTTAGCCGATTTGAGTATTATCTTGTGTGGTCTCTCGGTCTTCTCTTTATTATCATATATCAGGGAGCGTCAATATGATGACCCCCATATTCTTGTCCTTAAGGACACGGTCGAGCACGGTGATGCTAATGAGTTCGCTATTGGGGATGATAGTGCATTGAGGATGCAGGGCAGGCTATGTGTGCCCAATGTAGATGGTTTGCGAGAGTTGACTCTTCAGGAGACTCACAGATCGCAATATTCCATTCATCCGGGCGTCGCAAAGATGTATCATGACTTCAAGCAGCATTACTGGTAGAGGAGAATGAAGAAGGACATAGTGGAGTATGTAGCTTGGTGTCTAAATTGCCAACAAGTGAAGTATGAGCATCATCGACCAGGTGGGTTTGTTCAGAATTTAGAGATTTCGGAGTGGAAATAGGAGCGGATCACTATGGATTTCGTTTTTGGGCTTCAGAAATTATGAGGTTCAGGAAGAAGGGCAAGTTGAGCCCGAGGTTTATCGGCCTATAAGAGGTGTTGCGACGTGTTGGGGAGGTTGATTATGAGCTTGCCTTGCCTCCCAGTCTAGCAGAAGTTCATCTAGTATTTCATGTTTCTATGCTCCAGAAGTATCACAGTGATCCGTCTCACGTGTTAGATTTCAGCTCAGTCTAGTTGGACAAGGATTTATCTTATATAGAGGAGCCGGTGGTTATCTTGGACAAGCAGGTTTGAAAGTTGAGGTCAAAGAGCATTGCTTTTGTGAAGGTTCAGTGGAGGGGTCAGCCGGTTGAGAAGGTGACTTGGGAGACCGAGCATGATATGCGCAACAGTTATCCTCATATTTTCACCACTTCAAGTATGTCTCTATACTCGTTTGAGGACGAACATTTTTTAAGAGAGGGAGAATGTAAGGACCCGGCTGGTTGTTTCGAGAGTTGTAGCCTCGTTCCCCTATTTTCTGCTTCTTTTGTGTTTTACATTTGTTATATGACTTACCGAGTTAGTTGGTTCGGGCCCGGAGTGATTTCAGAGTGAATTAATACACTTAGTCTCTTAATTAGAAACTTAAGTTGGAAAAGTCGGCTGGATATCGACTTATGCGTAAATGACCTTGGATTTGAATTTTGATGGTTCCGTTAGCTCTGTTAGGTGATTTTGGACTTAGGGGCGCATCTGAAATATGATTTGAAGGTCCGTAGTATAATTAGGCTTGAATTGGTGAAAGTTGAAATTTTGGCAAATTTGACCGCGAGTGGAATTTTTGATATCGTGGTCAGATTGGATTTCTGTAAATTGGAGTTGGTTGGTGGTGTCATTTATGACTTGTGTGAAACATTTAAGGTCAATTGGACATGACGGCGTTGTAGAATTTGGAAGTTTTGAAGTTCATTAGGCTTGAATACGTGAGTAGTTCGTGCTTTTGAGGTTGGTTGAGTAGATCTGAGGATTCGACTAAGTTCGTATTGGATTATAAGACTTGTTGGTATGTTTGGTTAAAGTCTCGGGGGCCTCGGGTTGATTTCGGGTGGTTAATGTACCATGTTTAGAAGTTGGAAGACTGTAGAATTTTGGACTCAACTGGTGTAATCGTACCTGCGGAAGTTTCATCACAAGTGCGAGCCCGCAGAAGCGGAGAGGAAGGACGCAGAAGCGGGCAAGGCCAGGAAGGGCAGGGGTCACAGGTGCGATGAATTTCCCACACCTGCAGTAGCGCAGATGCGGGTCAGAGGACGGGGGTGCGGAGGCAGCTAGGATAAAGTGGTTTTGCAGAAGCGAGGCAAGGGCCGCAAATGCGCCTCCGCAGGTGAGGAAACTGGAGCGCAGGTACGGGCCCTAGGGACTCAAGTGGCATCCGCAGAAGCGGAACTTTCACCGAAGATGCGTGACCGCAGGAGCAGAATTTTAACCGCATGTGCGGAAAGCTTGGGCAGAACAAATAAATACGAGACTTCGAGATTTTTCACCATTTTTCATCACTTTGAGCTCGGATTTTGGAGGTTCTTGAGAGGGATTTTTAAGTAATTACTAAGGTAAGCCCCTTGTGTTCATTTTTCTTCAATAATGGTGTTTGCCCACTGATTTTACACCTAGTTGGTGAGTTTTTGAGGTGAAATTTGGGGGTTTAGGGATAGAGAATTGGAGAGTGAATTTTGGGGATTTGGATGACTAAATGGTGTCAGAATTTTACAAACTTGGTATTGTTAGACTCATGAGTGAATGGGCTTTCGGGTTTCGTGACTTTTGTCGGATTTGGAGACATGGGTCTGGGGGATGGGTTTGAGCCAATTTCGAATTTTGGCATATAACTTCGTGTTTTCTTATGGAATTGATTCCTTTAGCCTATATTGTATCGTAATGATTGTGGCTATATTCAGCTCATTTGGAGACTGATTCGAGGGGAAAAGGCATTTTGGAGTAGGGTTTAGCGCGGATTGAGGTAAGTAACAGTTTTAAATCTGGCTTTGAGGGTGTGAAACCGCGAACTTTTGTATTATATGATTGTTTGGAGGTTATGTTCATGCTACGTGACGGGCGTGTAGGCGTGCACCATAGGAATTGGGACTTGGTCCATTCCGTGAAACCGGAAAAGGGTTGAATAAGCTTGTTGTTAGCTATGTGCCCTTCCTGTGTTATAGAAACTTGACAGTAAATCATGTTAGAAATCATGCTTAGGCTATGTGTTGGTGTTTTAGAAACCCACAGTGGTCGTGATACTTGTTAAATCTTCCTGCTTATTGTTACTTGTACTCAGTCGTAGTATTTCTTGCATATTATACCTCAGTATCTATTATTCCCTGTTGATACATTATATCATTCTGTTTGGGCTGATTTTCCTTGGTTACTGAGGGTCGTTAGACTAGAGAGGTTGATGACTGAGTGAGACCGAGGGCCTGTTTGTGAGGTATTGTTACCATAGCATATGAGTTGTCCGTGCGGATTCTGATATAATACTGTAGCACGTGAGTTGTCCGTGCAGATCTTGATATGATACTATAGCACATGACTTGTCTATGCAGCACATGACTTGTCTGTGCGGATCTTGATATGATACTATAGCATGTGACTTGTCCGTGCGGATTATAACGCTTAGGCTATAGGAGCCCCTCCGGAGTCTGTACACCCCCAGTGAGCGTAGATTGAGTGTTAGTGTATTGAGCTAAGAGTCGAGTGACTGAACTATTGAGAAAGATTGAGTAATTGTTGCTCTGAGAGGCAGTACTTGTTTTCATTTGTTGTTGCATTTAGCTGATTTATGTCGTTGTTCTGAAATTTCTGGAAGATCTTGTTTTCGATTTTTACCTGAATTTGTTAAGGTGTAATTGATTTGACTTAAATTGCCGGAATTGAAACGTGTCTTCTTTCATTGCTGGGATTACTTAAATCAATTGTAACTGTATAGATCGTCACTACCTTTCAGTTCCTTATTTATTATTGTTACTTACTGAGTTGGTTGTACTCACGCTACACCCTGCACTTCGTGTGCAGATCCAGGTGATTCCGGTCGCGGTGGACGTTGATCTCATGCGTGGTTAAGTATCGGAGATTTACGAGGTAGCTGTCGGCGTTCGCAGTCCTTGTCTCTCCTTCCTTGTTATCGTTTCCTTTTTGTATTGGTATTTTGATGCAGACTCTTGTAGACATTATTTCTTAGATTGGTTGTTTAGATGCTCATGACTTGGTGACACCCCGATGTTTGGGGCTATTTTTTCGTACTGTATTTTGAGTTTAACTCCTGTTTTTATGAAAATTCTGTCATATAAAAGCTTTTGATTTATTGTTTTGTGAAACATCGGATTTAACATACGAGACACCAAAATTTACGTGGAAAACCTCTTCAATGTGAAGAGTAAAAATCTCAGGACTAAACGCCCTTGATGCTTTACTAAATCAATCAACAAGAGTTACAAATGATCTCTGAATTGGCCACAAGTCAAGTGCCAAACCAGGAACAATAATATAAATAAGATTGCACCAAAATAATTGAAGAAAGGAGAGAAATCACCCAAAAAATGAGCTACTTTTCACGCCTCCAAAATCGAAGCTACAAGTCTCCAAATCCAATCTCCACCATTGAAATAAAATAACCGGATGTCAAAACTTTCAGTTCAAATTTGAGCACGATCCAACAGTTAACAAGTCGAAAAAAGCTGTTTGAAATGGACTGCTTGAGCAAAAACTTTCTGGAGCAAAAGAACACACTTTTATCTCTCACAAAGCTTCAAAAATGGTTTCACCCTCATGTTTTATCTTTGGTTATGCTTCAAGCATAAAATAGATTATATTTACAGTCAAATCCCTCTATAACATGCTCGTTTGTTCTAATACTTTTTGGCTGCTATAGTGAAGTTCTGTTATAGACATATATTATAACATAATATAAAAACTTAGTTCCGTAGAAACTTGAATTTTATAGTGAATGGTTGTTATATAGGGATGTTGTTATAGAGAGATCTAACTGTATATATCTTGATATTAGTGGGATATAGGACAAAGTGGGCTAGGTCCAAAAACCACCTTTTAATCTACATAGTAAGGACACTACTAGAAAATGGCTGAATTCCCGCAAATCACGGATTTCTGACTACTTTCTGATCAAAATTGGTTGGTCGAAAAACAATTTCCGACCGAAGCCGTCGGTGATTTCCGACCAAAGTAATGAGAACGTTAAAAAGGTCTTGTCGGAATTTTACCGGCAGAATCTGTCGTAATAATTTAAATAAAAATAAATATTTATTTAAAATTAAATAACTAAAATAAATATTTGCCGGCCTATTCGGCCAAAAATTAATAATTAAAAACTAAAATTTCTTTAAATTTTCGATAGAAACCGTTCAAATTTTTTAAAAAATAATTAGTTTTTTTATCATTTCGACAAATCGGTAGGAAGTTTGGGTGTTCATTGAAAAAAACTTAGTTGCACCACGTGTCAAATATTTACAATACAATAACACCAACAACCAGTCAACAAATATAATATCTAAACCAACACCCAACCATTAATACAATTTAAACCAGCAAATCCATTAAACCTAATATTTTTGGGTATAAAAACATTCAAATAGTAGCCCACATTAACATAAACTTGTCTCTCACAATCAAGTTTAACAATCAATCAATACCATACTCCTAAACTACTCAAAATTAGATTCAGTTTGTTCATCATCATTCATCAGATAGATCATGCCCATGTTTTCTCATGAATTTCCGCATCTTATCAAATATTTTGAATTATGAGTTCAATTGTTGCTTCAAATCACGAATTTCATTTTTCATAACATCCATATGTTCTTGATTTTGCGGAGAAGAAGAATCAGCTAAGAGTGGGTTTGGATGACTTGTAGGTCGGCATACTCCAAGTCCGTAGACTCTACATTTGTTTACTCCACCCGCTGCCTCTATCCACAATTTAGTCATATCATAAGGTGTTATTTGAGTTGAAGGGGGCTGAGTTTGTTGTAATTCTTTCACCTTTTTATGATAATCTTCCTGAAATGAAAACATAACCATTATGTAAGCAAACTAATATTAAAATACCGTAAATAATTATGAAGTTAGTATTTAACATATGTATCTGACGCACGCGTCTCCACCCAGTGTTCTCTTGTACCGTCCTTCTTCATTTTCTTATGGTCTCCTCAAAGAGCTCAGCATGACTCATATCTCGCCCTCTTTTCTTTTCCTTCATAACAAAAAGTATGAGTTTGACATTACAATTGTAAAATTCTATATTTTAAACAAAGAAAAAGTTTATAAGTAATTACCAATCTTAGTTTATGGGCTGCAAAACTAATCGAACCTCGTGTGTGCAACGAGCCACCTTTACTGGAGGCGCAGTTTGCCTTTACTTGTTCACCCTTCTTCTTCCATTTATCGTTATTCCATTTCGCAAGAAGTTTATTCCAAACATCTTATCTTAACCACTCCGGCATTTTACCAGCATTCCGAGCAACGAACAGAGTATCTTTAATCCGCTTAACGGCCATCTTCTCGAGAATAGTATTTATTTCATTTTGATGTTGAGGATGCAATGTACACTTTGTCTGCAATATAACAAACTAACATCAGATGAAGACGATAATTATTAAATAAATTTAATCAGTTTTAACCCTAAATTGATTCCACATTTGCTATCTGATATTGTACAGTATGTGTCTCCAAGAATTCCACGACTCATGACAAAATGACTTCATAAAATCCACAACCAACTAATTTTGGTTTAAGATAATAAAAGCTCAATAAATTAAATAGTTAATAATAAATTTTGAATCAATAGTTTTAAAAGTGTGACAAAATCTAATGGTAAAATTTATAAATATTAAATCCTCAAATATAATAATGACAAAATTGAAACATAGTTAAACATTGCCTATGAGAAGTGTATAAGGTTTTCATAATCGTCAAATCCTAGAAATTGATTTTCAATCTTCTCAATCCTACCCCCAAACACTAACTCCATATATAAATACTCTTATTGGACTTGTGTTTCATATCCTCATAAGGGTATGTTTTAAAATTGTCCAGGCTCTCAAAACTAAATACAAAATCCTAGCAGGATATGATATTCGTATCCAATGACAGCAACATATTCTCATTTAAATCAGTAACATATGTATCACCAACAATATCTTTCTAAAATCACGCATAACGGCATAAGCTTTTAATTCTCACACAATATTTTAATCAATCTCATAATATTTCAATACTGCTAAAAATGTAAAAGAATTTGCTATTTTTGGAATAAATAAATGTAATTTTATTTATGAGAATAATTTTTAAGAAAGGATCAACCGTGTAAAAACTCTAAAACAAGTTTCTATATCTCCCATATATAAATACACTTATTAGACAATATTTGTTAAATTAATAATTTAAAGAAATATACAATTAAATTTTACATAATGCCAATTCAACCATACCTAAATTATATAAAATAAAAATAAAAATAAAAATCCCTAAAAATTCAACCATACCTAAAACAACTAGCTAGGATGTTCATATAAAGAAAATCCAATAAGCCTATAACAACAAAAATACTACAAATCTAACAATAAAAAAGAAGTTATATGTCAACGAAGTACTTACCTCGCCAGAAAAATGCGGGAGAAGAGAGATGGTGGAGCTGCCGCCGAGGCGCCACTACTGCAAAACGAAAAAACAAAGTTAAGAAACTAAGGGGAAAAGAGAGGAGGAGCGAGAGGGAGAAGGGAGAAGGAAATGCGAGAGAGCAAAAATACATTACTTAGAAGGAGGAGGACGGTGAGCAAGGACGAGAGGGAGAGAGGAGGAGGACGAGAGAAGGAGCAAGAAAGAAAAATGACTTCTGTTTTTTGGGAATGGGGATCGGGTAGGATAGTGTATAAAAATAGATTTCTGACCAATTCGGTCAGAAATAATTAAAATTTTCTTTTTAAAAAAAAAACTACCGACCGATTTGGTCGCTATTAAAGTCAAATAGCCAAATTTTAAAAATTCAATACCGACAGATTCGGTCGAAAATAACTTCAGGGCTTTTGCGCCAAAAATTATAATCGATTTGGTTGGAAATATGGTCGAATTATTTTTAAAAAATATTATTGATATTTCTTTAAATACAAAAGAAACTAGCTGGACAACAGACTTTTGAAATTACCCTTCAATAATAGACTCGTTAGATTAAGAAATGCTGAATAGATAAAGGAGTACTTTATAGGAAATTAAGAAACCACTATGTAATTTAATACTACTAGTAGCATAGAAAATGATCAGTAGAATATAAAAAATAGCATAGATAACGATCAGTAGAATATTAAAAAAAAAAAAAAAAAAAAAAAAATAAGGCTGAAGATAGAGCCATCCCCTAAACTTGCCCAAAAATTTCATTCGAATAACTCAGTTAGAGGAGCATCCTGTATGTGTGCGCACGTGTAAAATATGTCTATTAAACTCATTACGCTGACATGCCCGGACGGGTGATTCTCACCTGAATTTAAGCGCGTGAATTGACTAGTTCCTGTCGACATGGCTAAAATAGCGCCCCACATCTTCGTCCTTTGTGATGACCCAAAAGGTCATCTTATATTTTAGAACTCGATTCTGTGCTTTTTAACCTTAAAAATTTTATTTTTACCCTCCTCGATTTGCAGTCCGGGCGTGTTTTAAAAAAGCTTTTACGTTGAAAGTTGATAAAAATAATAATTTTTGCCTTAAAATTTATTTTAGTTGACTTCGATCGGCGTTTTGAGTAGACAGATCCGGGCCCGTGTTCTGACGGTCCCGGTAGGTTCGTATTGAAATATGGGACCTGGGCGTATGACCAGAATCGAATTCCGAGGTCCCTAACTCGAGATATGAATTTTTGTGGAAAATTAAATGGATTTGAGAATATGTTAATGTTTGGCATATTTGATATTGGGCACGTATTTTAGTTTCGGATCCCGGTACAGGTTCAATATAGTATTTATGATTTGTCGGTGAAGTTTGGTAAGAAACGGAGTCAGTTTGACGTGATTCGGACATTCAGTTGTGAAAATAGAGGTTTTGAAGCTTTCTTGAAAATTTCATTCAATTTGGTGCTAAATTCGTAATCATAGGTGTTATTTTGGCGATCTGATCGCGCGAGCAAGTCGTATGATGCTTTTAGACTTGTGTGCATGTTCGGTTTGGATCCCCGAAAGCTCAGGTGAGTTTCGGATAGGCTACAGGATGTTTGGACTTAGGAAAATCTGGTTTGAAATTGTTGAACCTAGTTTGTGGTGCATTGTACTTCGCGATCATGTAGTCACTCTCGCGATCGCGAAGGAGAACTCTCGCGATCGCGAAGGAGAACTAGGCTGGGAGGAATTTTTACTTTACGCGAATGCGGAGACTGGTTCGCGAACGCGGAGCAACGGGGGCATTACCCTTCACGAACGCGACATGTCTATCGCGAACGCGAAGACATGAGACCTGGGGGAGGGGAAGTGACCATACTCATCGTGAACACGGAAAATGTCTCGCGAACGCGTAGGCTGGTGAGAATAAGCCTTCGCGAATGTGAAGAGTATCTCGCGAACGGTAGGCTAATAGAGTCGCTGCTTTGTGATAGCGGCAGGCCCTTCGCGAACACGAAGATGGCCTGACGCCCGGCACTTAAAACAGAACCAAAACGGGATTCTCCCATTTTTCACAAACACTCCATTAGACCTCGGCCTAGGTGCGATTTTTAAGGGAAAAATCAACACTAATTCATAGGTTGGTATCCTTTAACTCATTTCCTTCAATTTTCTTCCTCACCCATTAAATTTCTACCTTGTTCTTTCATGGTAGAAATTAGGGATTTTGGAAGAATTGGGGGGTTTTGCAAATTGGGGATTTAGACCTCGATTTGAGGTCGGATTCCGAAACTAATTACATATTCGGGTTCGGAGGTGAATGAGTTTAGGTCTGAACCACGAGTTTTGACCAAGCGGGGTCGGGGTCAATTTTTTACTTTTGGGGGAAAGTTTGGGAAACCTAAATTTATGTATTGAAAATTGATTTCTTTAGTAATATTTGACGTTATCAAGTTAATTATGGCTAGATAAGAGTGATTTGTTGGAATCTAGAGGAAAAACAGTAATTGAGTAGTGAGTGGCTTGTGGATCGAGGTAAGTGTTGTGTCTAACCTTGACTTGAGAGTTTAGGAATCTTTGCCTTATTTTCTATATGAAAAATCATGTGAGCGGAATTACGTGAGGTGACGAGTACCTATGCGCCGCCAAATTATTCTGTTTTGCATGTTTCTTTCCGTTCTCATTATATTGTCTCTTCCCTGCTTTAATTGTTACATGTCTACTTGTAATTCCATTCCTAATTGCTACATGTTAGATGTTGTTCTCCCCTTGTTGAGGATATTTGTTATCCCGTAGAATCATTGTTCCCCGTTATTTGCTTAAGTTGTTCTTTTCGGCATTTTTGTGATATCCTGGTTTGGTCTCGCTGAGTTGTATTAATTGTGTAGAGTTTTATTGATTATACGGCTCCCAGTTACCTTGTTCTAAATTCTAAGTGTTGGTAGGGGCCTTGTGTTAATTTTGTGAAATATCTATACATCCTATGTAATTGACATGAATACTATGAGATCGGGTTGCACGATGCAACATGTGAAATAAGGGTGATATATTGAGGAGGAATAAGGGTGAATTGCTATTATACGGTGGGATCGGGTTGCCCGCCGCAACAGGTGTAATAACGATGGAATGTGGTGGTATAAGGGTGAATCGTGATTGTGTTATTATGATATGGTGGGATCGAGTTGCGCGTCGCAGCAATTTATTTATATTCTGTTATTTATGTTATTAAGAAAAAATATGGGTGGATTTTGATATGTACAGTGGGATCGGGTTGCGCGCCGCAACAGTTTATGTGTTTATGTATTTTTCTTCGACTGTGTAAGTTATTCGGTAGTTTTGCATTTCACTTAAGAATTGGTTATAGTTGGATACTGATAAGACACTTTGAATTTTGTATTTTACCCTGCAGGTTACTGCCTCTACATTATACTGCTTCTTTTTCTGTTTTATTTATCATTGTCTACAGTTTATATTGTGAGTGTTTCGTCGTGGCCTCGTCACTCCTTCGTCGAGGTTAGGCTTGGCACTTACCAGTACATGGGGTCGGTTGTACTAATACTGCACTATGCACTTTCTATGCATATTTCGGAACAGGTAGTGATTGATTGAGAGGTTGGCTACAGGTTATACAGCTCGGAGACCCAAGGTAGTCCTGCTGGCGTCCCTTTCTACACTTCTATGTTACTGTTTTTCTCTTTATTTGCAAAACAGTTGTAATTTTTTTTTAAACAAATGATTATAGAAAAATCATGGTGTGTTCGTGAATTATTACTCCGGATTCTAGGTAGAAGTAGCATGTAAATGAAATTGATATCTATGCATCTTCACATTTATTTCGCTTTTATTTTACCTGTTTACTGATAATTATTAAAAATAAAAAGAAATTACTAAATAACCTCTAACATTGGCTTGCCTTGCAAGTGTGATGTTAGGCGCCATCACAATCCCAACGATGAAAATTTTGGATCGTGACACTCTCACACCATTTAAGCGCGTGTAATATGTGCTACGTATCAAACACAAAGCAATAACAACAATAACAATAACAATCCAATAAAATCACATTAGTGAAGTCTGTGGAGGATAGAATGTACGCAGAGCTTGTCCCTACCCCGAAGGGATAGAGAGGTTGTTTTCGGGAGACCCTCGGCTCAGAAAAGATTATTTTATAAAATGAATTTATAAATTACGATAATTTTCTTCCTCATTTTAGTATATTTGCTTCACCATTAAATTTTAATTTCATCCTTTTTATATAGAAATTAAGTCATATATATCGAGAACATTACAATGTTCTCTGAAACGGCATAAACACAAAAGCATGCACCGATTCGACATATTATATTAAGTTATGTACAATTTATTTCAGATATTCACCAATAAATGCTATTTAATAGGATAAACTACAATCATATTAAGAGCCCGCTTGGGTTAGCTGAATTTAAGTAGCTTTAAGGAGTAAGTACTTAAAAGCACTTTTTAAGTGCTGGAGCTGAATTTATAATTAAGCAGTTACGTGTTTGGATAAAAAAGCTGGAGCTGAAAATAAGCAGCTGATGTGTTTGGTAAAAAGTGCTGAAAAATTCTTTTTCTATTAAGATGACTGAAATACCCTTAAAGGTGTTACGCGAAAAATGAACTTGTTATTGTAATATTTTAAATTTTAAATTAATTCAAACAAATTAAGTTATGTCTCAATAAAAACTTACTTTTGGTGAAAGAAAACGTTCTGGCTGCTCTAGTTCTTAGGAGAAAATATGTTCTGGCTGCATAAAGAAAACATAAGAGAGATGGAAAAAGAAAAGAGTCGGTAGTTATAGGGTTTTACCGAGGGAAGAGTATTTTGGAGTTTATAATATAATTTAAGGGATAGTAAAGTAATTTATTTGGTCAAACGAAAAAAGATGTCAAGCTAAAAAGCAATAAGTTGGGGGTGGCCAACTTATGGCTTTTAGCTTGTTTTAGCTTAAAAGCACCTTAACTTAAAAGCACTTAAATGTTAAGCAAACACCATATTAAGCCAAAAAATGCTTAAAAGTTGATTTGACCAGCTTTTAAGCCCACCCAAACACCCTCTAAGTCATATATATATTGTTTCTTTTACTTGTTTGTGATGATAGCCAAAGCATAATTTTCACTTGAGTTCTAGATCTCAACATCCGATACCACTTTTTTTTGTGCTCTTTTGCCTATTTTTATATATTTGATATTTGAAATTCGATTCTTTATCTTAAATGATTAGTTTATTATTTAAAAAGTAAAGTTTGTTGTTTGTATAAATATTTTATAAAATAAATATAAGGAAATCACACAGTTCTTTCTTCCCCGGTCAAGTCTTTCAAGGTTTATAGAAACCGTTGCTACCGTCATTGTGAAAATTTTAAGATTTGCAGCTTCATTTCAACGAATTTTAGTCTAATTCCCTAGAGGAAGCAGAAATTACTCAAAAGTCCAAATAGCTACTCGAAAAAATGTCAAAAATAAATCATATCTCTTAATTTCTTCTGAAAATGGAAAAACTATGAGCCCGTTTCGACATAAGAAAAAATTTACTTTTTTTTCGAAATCGGTGTTTGGCCATAAATTTTCGCTTGAAAATAAATTTTAGAATTTTTCGAAAATTTGAAAAATTTTAAAAGTTGTTTTCCAAAATTTTCACTCAGATCAATCACAAAACTTTAAAAAAAAACCAAAATTATATTCATGTCCAAACACAACTTTAGTTTCAAATATTATTTTCACTTAAAAGAAAATTCACTTTTTTTCGAAATTTTACAGATCTCATGTCCAAACACCCACTATATTTCTCTACTGAAGATTCCATATACCACGGTTATGAAAATCCCAATACTGCAACTGTTAAGATTAATTATTCATCTTAGCTTAGCTTAGTTAGTTAGTGGAGCTGATTTATTACTGTTAGTTAGCCGTTAGTGGAGTTGTTGTTGGTTAGTTAAGTGACATTTGTAGTAGTTAGTGGTTAGTTAAAATGCCAGTCGTAGAAGCTTAGTTAGCTGATTTCATCTTCTTCATTTTCTTCATAGTTCTCGCTTGTATATAGTGGACACTCCACTCACTTTTCATTTTCAATAATATTGAAAATCCAGAAACTTCTTCTATCTCCCTCTTCATCATTTTCTTCACTATAACCTCTCATGGTGTAGAAGTACAGATCTCGTCATCACTGAAGCTCAACTGAGCTTTGAGCTACTGTTTCATTAAAAAATCTGATATGGTATCATAGTGAGGAGCACAAATTTGGACTCGTTTCACTGGATCTGTTAGTTCTAATTCGATCAATCTCGATTTCAACTAAATCGCACACATGCAAGTTCACTTTTTCATCGATTTCAAGCTACAATAGTGAAAAGGTTATGTTCTATTTCTGAATCTGTAATCGCTTGCAAATTGTTGTTATATTTGTAATCGATGTTTTCTAGTCCTCAATTGTTTAGAAACTTTGTACTGTACGAGATAACTATTGTCGAAGACGATGATCAATCTACACCACCTATGGTTGAATCTCCTAATCAGTCAAGTGTTGATATCAGTAGTCCCTTGTATATGCATCCATCTAATAATCCCGGAGCAAGTTTGGTTCATGTTCCATTTGATGGCTTTGGATATAATCACGGAGAAGAGGTGTAATGCGAGCACTATCTGTGAAAAATAAGCTGGGATTCATCAACGGGGAATGCAAGAGACCAGATCCAGATTCATCAAAATTTTGATTATGGGAAAGATGCGATGACATGGTCACTTCATGGATTCTGAATTCCTTAGCTAAGGAAATTGCAGATAGTGTTGAGTATGTAGCCGATGCAGTTGAATTGTGGAGAGAACGTGAAGATCGATATGATCAAACAAATGGAACAAAACTATATCAGATTCAAAAGGTCCCAAAGAGCCCTTGATATCACTGGTTACTACACTAAAATGAAGAAGCTATGGGAAGAACTCAACACTTTGATTGCCTCACTGCACTTGCAATTGCACATGTGGAGCTAAGGAAAGCATGCACAAAGCTGAGCAGGATAGGTGGTTGATACAATTTCTTATGGGATTGAATGAAACATACAGTGTGGTTCAAGGAAGTATACTGATGATGAATCATCTTCCTACAATTGCCCAAGCCTTTTCTTTACTGATTCAAGAGGGAAGGCAGAGAGAAATAAAGCCAAGTGGTCATTTGGCTCTAGAATCATCAGCCTTAAATGCTAGCACAAACAGAGGTCATTCAAGACAAATTATTCTCCCAATAACAATCACAACACAGGACCAGACCATTTTGCGATTACTCTAAGAGACGAGGGCACACCAAAGAGAAATGCCACAAGCTTCATGGATACCCCCAAAGTTTTAGTCAGAATCAGAAATCAGACCTCTAATCTCAATCAAAATCCTAGGAAAAATTTCAACTACAACTACAATTCCAACAACAACCAGAATAATAGGTTCAATAGAGGAAATAGAGCAGCGGCTAATGCACATGTAGCAACCGCTGACACACAACCTGCTGAGACTGAGAAACATGATGCTCATGATAATGCTCAAAATGTAAGTCTCAACCACGAGGAATACAACGAGTTCGTGAGTCTACTGCAATAGTTTCAATCGGGAGGAGGAAGAGATTGCACAACTAGTGCTAATATTGCATCATGGAACAACAAACTTTGCAGGTATAATAGCTTGTACTTCCTCCATTGACTTTGGTAAACTGTCATGTAGATGTTTCAAGAACAAAGCTGACTCATGGATTATAGATTCAGGGGCATCAAACAATATGACTTTTAACAAATCTTTATTAACCAACATAATAGACTTACCCTCTCCTTTATTAGTTGTACTTCCAAATGGCTACAAGGTAAAGGTGACAGAAATTGGTAGTGTGATGCTCACTCCTAAGATCACTCTAGACAAAGTGATGTTTGTTCTCTCCTTTAGATACAACCTGATCTCTGTTCATTCTTTGGCCTCTCATCTCAATTGTCTTGTTTCTTTTGTTAAACATTGTTGCATACTGCAGGCCCTTCAATAAAGAGGCCTCTGGTGATTGGTAGAGTGAGAGATGGGTTGTACATCTTATGCCCAATCTGTCTCCTGCAGTAAAGACTACTCATGCTTTATCCACTACTTTCACTTGTTGCACTTGCAACACACATTGTCCCTCTCATTATATTATAAATAGGCCATTGCATATTAATAAGTGTGTTTCTTCTTATCCAGTGGTAAATAGTCCATGTGCAACTATTGAGAAATTTTCCTTTATAAGTCCACCTTCTGAGGTTCCTAATATATTTTCTCATTTCTGTGTTGAAGGTAATGTAGATGTGTTGTGGTATAATAGACTTGGACATGTCCCCTTTCTCAAAATTAAAACATTACTTCTACCAACTTCTCTCCCAAACAACCCTTCAACTGCACTATTTGCCCAATGGCTAGACAAAAAAGACTGTCATTCCCTCAGAAAACCAGTACAACAAATAGAATCTTTGAACTTCTTCATGTTGATATGTGGGGTCCATATCATGTTTCTAAACATGATAGATATAAATACTTCATAACTATGGTGAATTATTTTAGTATATCTACTTGGACTAACCTTTTATCCAGCAAGAGTAATGCTCTTCAAAAACTCAAAGAGATCATGAATCTAGTAGAAAACCAGTTTGGTGTAACTATCAAATCCATAAGGTCAGACAATGGATTAAAGTTCACTAAAAAAGAAGAGAGTATGTTGTTTCAATCTAAGGGGATCATCCATCAAAGAACCTGTCCCTACACACCATAGAAGAATGGTGTGGTGGAGAGAAAGCACAAACATCTCCTTGAAACAGCCAAAGCACTTCTCTTCCAATCCAAACTACCATTAAAATACTGGGGTGAATGTGTTGTTTGTTCCACCTACATTATAAATAGATTACCATCTAGTTCTATCAACAATCAAACCCCATATGAACTACTATACAAAAGAAAGCCAAAGTACTCTAACCTAAAGAGATTTGGTTGCTTATGTTATCCTACTGTACCAATACCGCACAGGGACAAGTATGAACCCAGAACAACACCACATGTGTTTGTTGGATATCCTTTCAACATAAATGGGTACAAGGTTCTGAGTCTAGCCACCAGGAAAATTCATATCTCCAGAGATGTGGTGTTTAATGAGTCCATTTTTTCGTTTTGCAGTCAATATGAACAAATCTTCTCAATCCTATGTCCCTCATCCAATTCCTTTTATAGAATCTCTAAGTGAACAACCTTCTAATAATACAAATATCACACAAGTGACTGAGAGCTTGAATGATCAAATGAGTATAGATAACACATCTAATCCTATGTCACATGTACATGTAACTTCCCCATCACCTTGCAGTGCCCACTTCTTCACTACATGATTCACCACAACAACTCTACACTGAACAGACTCATGAAGAACCTGTCCAACTAATAAGGCAATCACAAAGAACTCATAAACTACCAATCTATCTGCAAGATTATGTCCATTCCCTTCCTCCCCTCAAAACAAACTCAGTTTCCCTAAGTGCTTTATTCTCTGTGAATCACCATATTGCCTCTGATCTACTAACTGCCAATAGTCAGACTCTTGTGAGAAATATTTGTCATGACAGGGAACCATCATCATATGAGGAGGTAGCCATTGATCCTGCATGGCAAGCTGCAATGACACGGGAATTTGATGCACTATATTCTAATCATACTTGGGACCTAGTAATGCTGCCACCTGGGAAGCAGGCAATAGGTTGTAAATGGGTATACAAGGTGATGATCAAAGCATATGGTAGTACTGAGAGGTTCAAAGCCAGGCTGGTTGTTAAAGGCTACACTCAGCAGGCAGGAATTGATTACGCAGAAACTTTCTCACCAGTGGTAAAGATGACAACAGTGAGGGCCTTGATAGCTACAACAGTTAAGAAAGGTTGGTCCATACCTCAGTTGGATGCGAACAATGCTTTCCTCTATGGAGACCTCAATTAAGAGGTGTATATGCAAGTACCACCTGGGCTAGTGCTAGACAAACTATGATTGGTTTGTAAACTGAATAAGTCCCTTTATGGTTTGAAACAAGCTAGTCGACAATGGTATGCAAAATTGACTGAAGCATGGTGCTCAAAGGGCTATATACATTCCATGTATGACTACTCACTTTTCTACAAAAGAAATGGAGAATCCTCAGTATATGTTGCAGTGATTGTGGATGATGTATTACTCATTGGAATTGACCAACAAGAAATTGCACAACTCAAAGCATTCCTACATGAACAATTTAAAATCAAGGACCTGGGACAGCTCCACTACGTCCTGGGATTGGAGATTATGTATAAAGATGATGGGGCCATCATATCTCAAAGGAAGTTTGTGCTAGACTTGTCAAAGGAGTACAATTGTCTGGATCACAAACATTGCTCTTCACCTTTGGGTCCCACTATAAAGATGAAGGTTAGAGAAGGCACAATATTGCAGGACCCTACCTACTATAGAAAACTAGTAGGTAAACAAAACTTTCTAACTAACACCAAATTGGACATTGCATATAGTGTTAAACACTTAAGTCAGTTCATGCAGGAGCTCAGAGGACCTCATCTGAAAGCAGCATTTCACCTGCTCAGATATCTGAGGAATGACCCCACCTTAGGAATTTTCATGTCAAAGGATGGAGATCACACAGTTAAGGCTTATTGTGACTCTGATTGGGCAGCTTTCCCGGATTCTAGGAGGTTCATTATAGGCTATTTAGTACTACCCGGTAACAGTCCTATCAGTAGGAAATCTAAGAAACAAGAAACTATATCTCTATCCTCTGTAGAAGTAGAATATAGAGCTTTGAGGAAAGTGGTGGGGGAACTAGTATGGTTGAGAAGACTGTTTGAGGAACTGAATGTCCAATTTTTCTTGCCTATCTCAATTTTCAGTGACATTCAGTCTACACTGCACATTGCAAAGAATCCATTATTTCACGAAAGGACTAAGCATATAGAAGTGGATTGTCACTTTGTGCGTAATAAATTACAAGCAGGCTTAATATTTGTCCACTATATCAGAACAGACAATCAACATGCAGATGTTCTAACTAAAGCCTTGACTGGGATCAAGCATAGTGCTACATTAGGCAAGTTGGTTGTGTTCACCACACCTCCAACTTGAGGGGGGTGTTAAGATTAATTATTCGTCGTAGCTTAGCTTAGTTATTTATTGGAGCAGATTTATTAGTGTTAGTTAGCAGTTAGTGGAGTTGTTGCTGGTTAGTTAAGTGACAGCTGTAGTAGTTAGTGGTTAGTTAAAATGCCAGTTGTAGAAACTTAGTTAGCTTATTTCATCTTCTTCATTTTCTTCATAGTTCTCGCATGTATATATTGGACAATCGACTCACTTTTAATTTTCAAATAATATTGAAATTCTAGAAACATCTTCTATCTCTATCTCCATGATTTTCTTCACTGTAACCTCCCATGGTGTAGAGGTTCAGATCTCGTCATCAGTGAAGCTCAACTGAGCTTTGAGATAATCTGATAGCAACTCTAATTTTGAGCCACCGAAATATGGCGCTATATTTCTGGGAGGCGATTTTTAAGGGCAACGGAGGAGAAAAGAAGCAGGGGTTCGGAAGAGGAAAGACGAGGTATGAAAGGTATGACTCAGATTTTGCTTTTATTTTTTAATAATTGGGGCTAAATAGTTTCAGTAAAGATAGTTTTTTTTTGGGATCTCAATTGCCACATGTCATTTCCCCATTTGATATTTATTATTGAGTTATGCTACAACAATAATTCTACAAGTGGAATTTAAAGAAGGTTAGTGTGTATGCAGACCTTATCCTTACCTTGTGAAGATAGTGAGATTATTTCCAGAAGGCTCTCAGCTCAATGAAAGCATAATCACAATAGCAGTGACAAATAAATACATTAAGGGAGAAGCTATGGAAAGAGAAGCAATAAAAATAAATAGAAAAATAAGATACAGAAGCAAAAGGAACAACAAGTGATAATAGAAATGTAAGGATAGGAAATACAAGAATAACACTGGTACTACAAATATGGAGGAGAGATAATGATAAGAAAAAGGAATATGCTCAACTACTTGCTAACTTATTACCCTAATCCTCGACTTTCACACCTCCTATCAAGGGTCATATCCTCGGTAAGTTGAAGATGTGTCATGTCCTGCCTGATAATCTCTCCCCAAGTACTTCTTTGACCTACCTCTATCTCTCATTCGACCCACTATAGTCAACCTCTCACACCTCTTCCTGGGGCATCTGTATTTTTTCCTCTTCACATGCCAAATCATCTCAGCTTCACTTCCCACATCTTGTCTACCACATAAGCCACTTTTACCTTGTCCCAAAAATCTTTATTCCTAATCATATCCCTCTTATTATACCCACATAATTATCTTAGCATCCTCATTTTTGTCATTTTCATCTTCTGAACGTGAGAAGGTCTTAACTGGCTATCACTTCGCCCTATACAACATAGTCAATCTAACAACTACTTTATAGACCTTAACTTTAAGTCTTGGTGTCACATTCTTATCATACAAAATGCCATATACGAGCATCTATTTCATCCACCTCGCTCCAATACGATGTGTGATCATCGTCAATCTCCCAATTACTTTGGATTATAGACCAAAGATACTTGAAAATTCTTTTCTTGGGAATGACTTATGTATCCGTCCTCACTTCCATGTTGACCTCTTGAGTGTGAACGTCACTGAACTTGCATTTTAAATAGTCTGTTTTAGTCCTGCTCAACTTAAAACCTTTATACTCCAGGGTCTACTTTGAAACCTCCAGCCAAGCATTCTCACCACCTCGCATCTCGTCAATCATTACTCTGTCATCTACTAAATCATATGCACCAAGACACCTCCACTTGACTATGTCTCATCAACTCATCTATCATCAAGACAAATAGGAATGGGCTAAGAGCTAATCCCTGGTACAACCCCATTACGACTGAGCTATGCTATCGTTTCTCACAAATTCCCTTCTTGCAAAAATGTCAATCACTATAACTCTTAATAGTCAAATTAATTGTCTGAGTATAATTAGATCAAGATATATTAAGTTATTTGGATAAAATAGTTAGAGATTATTTTTCTATAAAAGATGGAAGTCAATATTTTGGGATTTTTCAATTCTGTGTATTTATAATGAGAAATTGGAATTTATAGAAGACTACTTTGGTATGAGAAGCTAGGGTAATAGAGTGGGATTCTCCTTAAGAGCTGAATTTTTGCCCAGTAGTGAAGGTGGATACGCCGTTGTTCTAGGGAATTCAAGAAAGGTTGCAGCAGATGAAATTGTGATTTGATACTCGGCTAAATATATATGTATTTATATTCATGTCGCCTTATTTTACTCCAGTCTTATGAATTTTCACTTGAGTTGTGACAATTTGAACTAAATTTTGGTATTTCTATGTGTAGGAGCCAACTGAAAGCAATTTGGAACGAAGGGGAAAGAAATAGAGCAGAAAGAGAAGAAAAGAGCATAATAGGGCAGTGTAGCGCCCATGCCAGTGCTTCTCGCTACCTAGGGAACTGGAGGCAAGCCCAATTTATTTGACTCCCAGTCCAGCGCAGGGCCAGTGCGGCACACTGCCCTAGATGTTGAGCCCAAGATTTCTCTTATTTCACTTGACTTGATTTTTACGGCCCTACATGATCCCAACTCGTATAAAAAGAATTCTTAGCCTAATTTGAAAGGGGGACGCCACTTTGAGAGCAGATTACATGTGAGGGGTAGTCGGGAGAGAGGATTATCAGTTTTCTTTCATTCTTCGTAGTATTTTCAATCATTCAAACACTTGTAAATTTGATTAGTATTATCATGTGTGGCTAAGACCCATTAGTTCTGGGGTTGTGAGTAGCCATGAATATTTTTATTTGACATTAATTCTCCTTAGTTACAATTTACTATTATACGATTGTTTCCTCAGTTTTGTGTTTAGTTTCTTGATTGCCTGGCCAACGGTCTAGTTCTATCAACTATCTGCATTATGCTTGATAAAACTACAGTTAAATTAGAGAAGAATTGAACAAGGCATGATCTTATCTCTAAAGGTAGGAAGTGGATTTGTGGTTAGGATAGAATTATAACCTAGTCACCATGCTTAATTGAATATTGTATTCTTAATGCGTTCTTGATAAATTAATTTCATAGAAAATTAGACATTAATCTATCTTGGGCAGGCGCATAGTAATTCGAAAGAATACTGCGAGTACGAACGATTCGATAAATTAGAAACCATAAGAGAATTACATTAAAGAGGAATTAACTATAACATAATAGGATTGGTAAATCGATCATAACCCTGAGAGGTTTATCTTTGTTAAATTCACACCGATAACCAATTTTTGGTTGTGTTAGTTAGTTCTTTGTTCTAATTGTTTATCTTAGTTAATAATGATAAAAGTTCAACCACTCGCTCGGCTTGACTTGAAAACAATTTTAGTTAAAATTAGTAGGTAGTTAAAGACAAGTCTCTGTGGGTATGTATATGTGCGTGTGCATTTGGGAGTGACAAGTTTTTAGCACCATTAACGGGGATTTGAATATTAACTGCTTTACTAGATTTAACTTTTGGTTTTTATTTCGTTGAGTCTAACTTATCTTGTTGGTTGCTCTAATCCGAGGAGCTTTTCTTGAATGCGATGGAGCCAAGATAGAATTCAAGGCTTTGATCAGGATCTGAGAGAATATTTCATAGAAGGTTGAAGTAAGGGACGGAATTAATCTTCAGGCACTTGCTCAACTACTTGGTGAGATGGTAGACACGCAACCATTAGTGGAGCATGAGGTGGTGATGTCTAGCACTGCTAATGTCACCTATAATATCGTGAAACTTAGAATCACTGGGCACTTTGATCTTAAACAGAGCATGATCCAGCTTCTACATACAAACGGGCAATTTATGGTCCTACCAGATGAGGATCCGCAACAATATATTTTGAACTTCTTGGAGATCAGTGATACTTACATCACAAACAAAGTCACAATGGACTAAGAGAGACTTACACTGTTTACTTTCTATCCGTTGGGCGAAGTAAAGAGATGGTTGAATGTGGAGCAGGCTAATTCTATTGCATCATGGAACGATCTAGCTCACAAGTTCTTATCACGTTTCTTCCCTTCAAGCAAGATAGCAAAAATCAAGAGTGAGATAGTCGTGTTTAAGCAGAGGGAGGACGAGTCCTTATATTCTTCACGAGAAAGGTTGAAGGGGTTGCTTTGAGGTTGCTCTTATCATAATCAGCCTAATGAGGTGTTGGCTCATACTTCCATAGAGAGGCTACACCCTGAGACCAAGATCGTGGTAGATGCTACAACTGTTGATCAAGTGTTAGAGAAAATCATTGATGAGATCTATGCACTTTTGAACTAATTCTTCATGATTAATCATGATTGGCACGGAGAAACAAGGAGACATACAGTATATAAACCATTGGGGTCCTTGAGTTAGATGTTGTGGTTGTATTTTCAGCAGAAGTGGGTACACTGGCGAATCAGTTCAATAAAATGGCTATAGTTACAAATAAACAGCAAGCCAAATCAGTGTAGCAAATACTATCATTTTGCAAAGTTTGTGGAGAAGGCCACATTAGTGATCTATGCCCAGTAAATCCAGAGTCAATACGTTTTGTGGGTAATTTGAATAGATGCCAAGTGAAGTAGTATGAGAACACCTACAAGTCGAACTGGAGGAAGCACCCAAACTTTTCATGGAGTGGAAATCAAGATGCTCAAAATCAATGCAGGCCGCAAGCTCAACAATAGAAATTTCGACCACCAATGGTTGAACATCCCACCTACTCAATAGGTAATATCAAAGAGATGCTAAAGAAGATAATGACTGATATTCAAAATCAAGCAACAACCTATTTGGAATCTGGAACGACAAATAGGGCAACTTTCTAGCACTCAAAATACTCGACCAACTGGGGCCCTCCCAAATGATATCGAGCAAATCGCAAGGCCCATGTTAATGTCGCAGCTCTACGGAAGGAAAGAGAGTTGGTGGAAATACCCTCCAAAAAGAGGAAACAAGTCACTTTGACTGAGAAACAGGTTAATGTGGAAGATGAGGCACCGGAAGAAATTGTTGAATAAAGGACGATGAAAGAGGGGGTGACGAAGCCACCATCACCTATAGTAGCTAAGCCACCGCCCCATTTCCAACAAAGATTGCAAAAAGTGAAGGACAATTTTGCATACAAGAAATTTCTAGATATTCTAAACTAAGTACAAATCAATATTCCTTTGGTAGACGTCTTGTAAAAAGTGCCCAAATATGTGAATCATAACAAAGATATCATGGTGAACAAAAAGATCTTAGCTAAGTTTGAAATTGTGGCACTCACAGAAGAATGTAGTTCGAGAATCCAAAGCAAGTTACACCAGAAGTTGAACGATCCATTAAGTTTCACTATTTAGATCTCGATTGGTAAGCATGCAATTGGGCGAGCCTTATGAGATCTTGGAGCGAGCATAAATCTGATATCGTTATCTGTGTTTAGAAACTTAGGATTAGGTGATCCTTAACCTACCATAGTGATAACAATTTGTAGACCAATATCTGGATAGCCCAGAAGGGGAGATAGAAGATGTGTTAGTCCAAGAGGGGTCTTTCATATTTCCTATTGATTTCATTAACTGGACTATGAGCCTAATCAGGAAGTCCCATTTATTTTGGGTGACCATTTCTAGCCACGATCCGAGATATTACTGATGCTTGTGAAGGGAACATAACAATGGGAGTGGGTGATCGAGTTGAGGTTTTCAATGTTTACAACGCACTCAAGTTGCCAGCCTCTATGAAGATTTGGCCATGATTTCTGTTGTGGAGAATAATGTGACAATGGTGATGCCTTATATGAATCATGTGGACCCTCTTGAATGAGCTTTATTGAGGGATGAGGAAGAAAATGAAGATGAGCTAGTGGAGAAAATTGAGCAAGTTCTTAACATGGCGTGCAAGTATGTTCACGGGCTTGGAAGATTCAAGGATTTGAATCGACCATTGACATTGGCTCTTCCTAAGCCATCTATTGAAGAAGCCTTGAAATTGGAGCTTAAGCCTCTACTGATGGACTTATGCTATGGTTTCTTGGGAAGTGCAGAAACGCTGCCAATCATAATTTTATTTAGATGCACTACTTTACAAGAAGAAAAGTTATTGGGGGTGATTCATGAGCACAAGAGATCTATTGGTTGATTCATTGCAGATATCACGGGAACCATTCCATCGTTTTGCATGCACAAATGTTTTTTGGAAGATGGACATCATCCAAGTGTCGAACATCAAAGGAGATTGAATTTTATTATGAATGAGGTCGTGAAGAAGAAAATAATCAAGTGGCTAGAAGCTAGTATCTGTTTCCCAATCTCAGATAGTATATGGGTGAGTCCGACAAGCGCAAGACCGGAGTATAAAACTTAGGCTCACTAGTCAAAGATAGAATAGTAATTTTATTGTCTCTACAAGAATTGGCTTAAATAATGTTCGAATAAATCTTCAGCTTAACACTATTCAAAAAAATAAACCTTTGACGAGTTTTTACCGAACTAAGGAAAAAAACTAACCTTAGCGATTGCGAATGAATAATGGAAATTTAGAGACTAAGTAGCAACAATTGAATATCAAGGTGAGGAGTAAGGGATTTGACAAGATATATGATCAACTATTGTTGTGGGCAACTATGTTCTATGTTCACTCTTAACTTCTATCGACTCTTTCGATTTTAACAGACAATTAGACTATCTTAAGGATTCAAATTCTTCTTCCAAATGAATTAGAGTTCGCTAAACAACCTAATGATATGTGTTGTGAAAACATGCAAGAATATGTTGAATGAATGATCTTACGAAGAACGTCTCTCGACTATTATTCTCAATTGGGTCAATTGATAACTCTACAAGCTCTTTCGATTACTTATGAGAGTCGTGAAACAAGATAACACTATGAAAATTGCAGCAACACTTCTCTTTCGATTAAAGTAAAACCACAATTAACCTTGCAAATCATTCAATGAATTCATGTAACTAACAGAAAGTAAACCCAAAACAATAGTCAAATCACAATATTCGTCAATAAACCTAAGAAATATTACTCCATAGTGGAGAAGTTATTTATCACAAGAGTATTAAGAGAACAAGAAAACATTACAATCCCCTGAATCAAACAACTTGCATACTGAATGACTTGGATGAAGTGTTCAGAGTCTATGTTGTTTTCTTGTCTTCTTCTCTCCAAATATTGCTCCAAATCCGAGACACCCAGTTTTAGAATGAGCTAGGCTTCATATAGGTCAAAAGGCTACCTCAAAGTTTAAAAAAATAGGCCTAACTAGAATTCTCGGAGACGGACGTGCGCGACCGCGCACTTGGGAGTGTGACCGAGCTCATGGTCGCAAACCTTTGGTAGATTTCGGTGGCATTTGCAGGCTCGGGTGCGCGTTTGGGGTTGCTCGTGCGTGGCCTCACACAATAATTTCTTCTTGCTCAAATTATTTTCCTCCCACTTAGTGCACTATTCGTCCATTGATCCCCTCTGCACCACCCGCATTGAAAGGCAACATGTTAAACCCGAATCGGACCAATATTCTATTGGATTAACCAAATCAAAGACACAAAATGGGCATAAATATTGAGAAATTTTAAGCACATCAAACACCCCCACACTTGTCTTTTGCCCGTCCCGAGCAATCTAAAACTACATTACTTCTAATATTGCAACCACCTTAGACAAGTGGCCGGCCAAATCAACTCGATACCATCCTGGGGTCACATTCAACCTCAGCCCTGGTCATGACATTCCACTAGTGTTGTGGTCAAATTGGCACGAAATCCTTGATATACCTCACAGGAGAAAGAGAATGCCCCTTTACTCACCAATTGCAAATAATAGCCTAGGGAAATACATGATAATCACTCGCCCTCACAAAGCAGTGAATCATGCTTTTAGGAGTACCATAAGCTTGGCTATCGTGTAACTCTCTACTAATATAGGAACAGTCTCATCTAGATCATGTAGGACTTTGAATTTGGTTGAAATGTAGGCTATGAAATGGGTTGGATATAATCTGTATAAGAGTATCTACACCTCCCTAAGTACATTAATACCTAACACCATACGTGACCAAATCATTTTTCAATTACAAATGCCCCCAAACGTCCAATTCAGAATAGTGCCTAATTCTCATTTCTTTAAGCACAACATACAAGGAGTTTACATCAACATCAGAATGTTTATTTTTATGTTCTTACTCAATGTGAACATATATCTTTTTGTTTTTTGAATTTCACAATCCCCTGCTCTTGTACCTCACATACATTTATGGTGGTGCACCTTTTTCTACTTACCATTGGTTCCACTCAAAACCAACCCCTCCCACCCCACACTTGTGTCTCTTCATCTTTTAGCATCACACGTAACACATTCAAGTGCTTAGGGGCGGCTATAGGCTCATGTTGTAATGTGGTTATCAAATAAAGAGGGAATTAGGCTCAACTAGGTTAACTAGGGATAAATTATCAGTTCTTAGGAGGGTTCAAAGCAATCGAAGAAAAAAGCTATCAAAGAAAGCCTACGGTCATCAAAGAAAGCCTACGGTCATCTCCAAACTCGACTAATACCTATCAATTCGCCTTGAGCCACAACCAAGCCAAGTTCTAGACCCTGCCACGCATGATCACTAAGCTAATATTTTCCTCACCACACATAGCATCTTGTATAGGCACACAATTCAGACCGTAGTCACCAATGGTCTCTCTGACTTACAAGGGCAGGATCATGCATCCCACCTGTCAGGCACGGTCAACTTTCCCAACCACAAGAGAATTTCCAAGAATCTAAAACAATGAAATAACAAAAATCTACTCTAAAAGGTGTTTGGTTAAAAATATTACGACCATGGTAAAGAACCAAACAAGAAATCCATGGAAGTACAAGTGAAGAAGTTATCCTAAAAAAATAAGAAAATATTCTTGGACTTTTTGTTTTTGTGGTTTTGTTTCAATAATAAAGCAAATTAAACAACGTTATTTAAATTATCCCCACCCCCACACTTAATTAGTTTCATGTCCCCATGTCACAAAATTAAAATACAAAAGTGAAAAACAAAACTTCCCTGATTGTGTCACTCCGTGTCGGAGACGGTTTCGGGTTCCAGGTGACAAGCCTGGCCAAGTGCATGCAGCCATGCCATGATCTTCTTCTCGGACTTAGAATTTTGTCTAGCAAGTGAGTCTACTCAAGTGCCCAATCAGTGACAGAAGTGTGCATCCCCGCTATCTCCTGTTCCAAGGCATCCATTCTCATTTCCCATATACCGCTAGAAGGTACTCCAACACCCTGCTCATGCGAGATAGTAGAATCAACATCCTCTCCGTGCACCTCCCTTCTTCCAACAAGATCTTGTGTATGCATATTGCAGGGCTGATTTCCTAGATATCATCTATGCTCCAAACAATTGCTTTTTTATGCCTCCGCAATAGCTCTACTAGCATGTGTTCCTGTTCACCTGTCAAATCAGCAGAAACAATCACGGGAAAATTGTTAGTCTCCAAAATAGCATATTTTAAATGTGTTGGGAGTACTTTCAATTCCAACTTTGGCTTGATATTTTCTTTCTCCAATTCCTCTTGGTCTACCACTTGGCTTTCATCTTCTAATGCCTCAACTTCTTTCTAGATTTCAGGGTCTTCATCCTCTACTGTACTCGGTTGACTAATGCATCTTTCCAATGAATCACCTACCAGCTTATCTAGCTTGTGGTGTTCAGCTAACTCTCCTACCACATCCAATTTGAAACAAGAATATGCAAATGCCTCATCACACGGGTATTCCATCATTCTCTTCATTTGAAATACCAACATTTTATTTCCCACTCGTAGCATGAGTTGACCCTCGTATATGTCAAGAATCACCTGGCCATTGCAAAAGAATGGTCTCCCCAAAATTAGAGGTACCTCCTTATTCACTTCTGTGTCCACTACAATGAAGTCTATCGGGAGACAAACTTTTCCACCCTCACCAGAATGTCTTCGATTATGCCCTCTGGTATGATAGTGGTCTGATCAGCCAGTTGCAAAGAAATTGGTACAAATTTTATCACTCCTAATTCTTCTTCTAATTTCATGAAAACCAATAATGTCATCAAGTTGATAGATGCACATGAGTCGCACAGAGCTTTGTCAAACTTTTCACTCCCCAACGAGTAGGGTATAGTCAAGATGCTAGGATCCCCACATTTTTGAGGAATTTTATCCTGTAGGATGGCATTGTAGTGTACATTGAGTTTGACCACTCTCATTTTCTCGAGCTTCCTTTGACTTGACAGGATGTCCTTCAGAAATTTGGCATATACAAACATCCGGATGAGAAACTCGGTGAACAGGATGTTCACATACAGCTATTTCAGCATCTCCAAGAATTTCTAAAAACATCTATCTAATTTCTCCCGCTTCATCTTCTGAGGGAAAGGTAACACCGACATGTGCTTGCTTTCTTCACCTTGTTGTCTGTTTTCTACTTATCAACCTCCTTGCTACTGATGTTCTCCGTAGCCAAATACTCACCAATTTTCTGTTCTTCTGCTGTTTTGGTAGATTTAATCACCCCTTCAACCCTTTGTTTTGCAATAGGATATTCTAATGTTTTTCCACTCCTGAGAGATATGGCCTTGATCGTCTCTTTTGGATTCCTCTCAGTGGCGGAAGGTAGAGTCCCCGGAGCCCTTTCTGATAATAATGATACAATTTGTCCCATTTATCTTTATAGATTCCGGATGGCTCTACCTTGCTCTCAGATAGCTGTTCCCTGAATCTTAAGCTTCTCATCTTATTTGTTTATGAATGCATTCGTTAGATCTTCTAAACTTAAGTTGTTGGGTTGTGGAGGCTGCTATTGTTACCTTTGCTGGTTTTTGAAGCCATGAGGTCCTTGCATAGGTGCTTTGGGGTTTTGCTGCTGCTATGAGTTCAAGCTACCACTTGAAGAACTCCACAAGAACCCGGGATGTATATGTCCCATAGAAGTAAAATGGTTACCTCCTTAGTATTTGCCTATGTTGAAATTCCCCAATGCCTTAACTTCTTATTCTGCAGTGAAGGTTTGACACTCATGAGCCGGGTGTCCCAGTACGCAGATGTCACATCTCAACTGTGGTTGATTTTATAACTGGGCTATTGTCAATTGCATGATGTACTCATCCATAGTTGCAGTCTGGGCCTGCATTGCTACAGAAGATTCTACGTGGTGCACCCCCATTGTTCTTCTTCAATCACCTTGGTCAGTAGACCATGTGCGTGTTTAGAAAATTCATTTAGGAGTGTGACAATATCTTTCGGAGTTGTCTTTATCATAGGGCCTGCAATCACATTATTCAGTAATCTCCTTGATGAAGGATTCAACCTATCCCAGAAATCTTGGAGTTGCATCTGTTGCTCCATTCCTTTATGAGGGAACCTCTGCAACAGATCCTTAAACATTTCCCATGCCTCGAACATTGTCTCCCCTTCTCCTTGGCTAAAATAGTGAATCTCCTTCCTCATCCTTCCACTCTTAGCAACAGAAAAATGTTTTTCTAAGAACTTGGTAGTCATCTCCTCCCGTGTACGAATTGACCCTGTGGGAAAACTTCTTAACCACTGCTTTAGATCATCCTTAAGTGATAAAGGTAATGCTTTGAGGTAGATGGCATCATGTGATTCATTCCATTAGATGGTTGTTGGGATCTTCATTGGGTTTGCCTCTAAATATGCAGTTGTTCTGGGAGATGGTTGTAGACCGGTCTGGCATAATCTCCTAGAGACCTCCCAGGCATGGGAGCTGCATTTTCAAATTCATCTTTGTCCAAGGTTTTGTTAAGATTGAATCTTCGAACCTCTTCAACTATTTCATCAGCAACTCTAAGGGTTGTTTCAGCTGCTAACCGTGCAGCGTGCTATTGGGCTGCCTCTCTCACAACTAAGCCCACTTCCTTTTCTTTGTTCACCATTATATTTTGAGTTGAAGTCTGACCTAAAAATTATCCACTTGATTCTTTCTCCCTTCTCAACTGTTGCAGGGCTTGTCTAATTTTGGATTGTATGGTGCAAATTCCTTTGAGGGGGATAGAGTCATACACGACTGAACTTAACGTGTTCCCTGCACACAGATAATAAAAGTGTAAAAAAAAGAAATAAAGTAAAATTGTTCCTGAATTAGAAACAAAAATTATTTTAAACATTATTAATCATCAATCCCCGGCAACGACGCCAAAATTTGACGAGCACAAAATCGGTGTATAAAACTTAGGCTCGCTAGTCAAATATAGTATACTAATTTAGTCGTCTCCACAGGGATTGGTTTAAACACTGTTCAAATAAATCTTCAGCTTAACACTATTCAAGAAAATAAACCTTTGATTTTGAGTTGTTACCGAACTAAGATAAAAACCTAGTTTAGCGATTGTGAATGAATAATGGAATTTTAGAGACTACGTAGAAACAACTGAATATCAAGGTGACGAGTAAGGGATTTTACAATACATGCGATCAACTATTATTATGGGCAACTCTGTTCTATGTTCACTCTTAAATTCTATTGAGTCTTTTGATTTGAGCAGTTGATTAGACTATCTTAAGGATTCAAATTCTTCTTCTGAATGAATTAGGGTATGCTAAACAACATAACGATATGTGTTGTGAAAACGTGCAAGAATATGTTGATTGAATGATCTTACGAAGAACTTTGCTCGACTAATCTTTTCAATTGGGTAAATTGACAACTCTACAAATTCTTTGAATTACTTATGAGAGTCATGAAATCACTCCAAACAAGATAACACAATGCAAATTGCATCAACACTTCTCTTTTGATTAAAGTAAAACCACAATTAAACTTGAAATTCAATTAGAAACTCATTCAATGAATTCAGACAACTAACAGAAAGTACACCCAAAACAAGTGTCAAATCACAATATCTATCAATAAACCTAAGAAATATTACTCTGTAGTGGAGAAGTTGTTCATCACAAGAGTATTAAGAGAACAAGAAAATATTACAATCCCCTAAATCAAACAACTTGTGTATTAAATGACTTGGATGAAGTGTTCAAAGTCTATGTTGTTTCCTTGTCTTTTTCTCTACAAAATTGCTCAAAATCCGAGATACCTAGTTATGGGACGAGCTAGTCTTCATATAGGTCAAATGGCCGCCCCCCAAATTTACAAAAATAGGCCTGACTAGGATTTCTAGAGACGGGCGTGCGCGGCGTACACCTGGGAGTGTGACCATGCTTATGGTCTCGCACCTCTAGGAGACTTCTATGGCACTTGAGCCCTTAGGTGCGCGTTAAGTCTTGCTCGTGCGCAGCCCCGCGCGAGAATTGCTTCTTGCTCAGCTTGTTTTCCTCCCACTTAGTGCACTATTCGTCCATTGATCCGTTCTGCACTGAAAGTCAACATATTATACCCAAAGCAGACCAAATTTCTATCGAATCAACCAAATCAAAGACACAAAGCGGGCATAAATATTGAGAAATTATAAGCTCATCAGAGTCCTATGCGGTGTGTGCCTAAAAAGGGCGGTATGACCGTTGTGGAGAGTGATAAGAATGAGCTAATTTTTAGTCGCACTGTGACAAGATGGAGAGTCTGAATTGATTATTGGAAGATCAACAAGGTTACCTAAAAGGATCACTTTCCCCTCACATTTATCAATCAGATGTTGGATTGGCTAGTTGGATATGAGTATTATTGCTTCCTTGATGGATATTCCAGGTACAACCATATTGTAATAGCTCCAGGGGATCAAGAGAAAATAAGATTTACATGCCTTTATAGTACTTTTAATTTCAAGCGGATGTCATTTAGACTTTGCAATGCACCAACCACTGTCCAAAGGTACATGATAGCCATTTTTACCGATATGGTGGAAAAGATTGTAAAAGTAATATTTTGGGTAGAGTTAGGTGTTTGGGAATTTTGGGTAATTCAAACCCAATTTGGGGTCGGATGTCAAAACAAATTATATATTCTAACTCGTGGGGGTATGGGTGATCGGGTTTTGGTTCGAGCCTCGTGTTTGGACCAAGCGGGTCCGGGGTCGAATTTTGGTATATTTGGAAGAATGCTAGGAAATGGGTAATTAGGATATGGGATTGATTATTTGAGTCATTATTGATATTATTAAGTCGATTATGTCTAGATATCGTTGTTTCGAAGTTGGATTTTAAAGGAAAGGCGTGTTAGAAGCTTGATTGCTATTCTTGGACCCGAGGTAAGTGTCTTGCCTAACTTTGGTGAGGGATTATGTATTGTATGTTGTGTGCTAAGTGTTTATCATGTTCGATGCATAGGTGAGGTGGCGAGTACCTATGCATTGTGTGTCAAGCATGCCGTGAATCTATTTTTGATAAAAATCTTATTATCACTTCCATGCTCGTTATACTATGAATTTGTCCCTACTTGGAAGTTGATTATTGTTAAAAACTTTGGTTGATGAACTCACGATGTGTTGGTTCGATTGCGAATCCAATTGTAAAGGATATAGTTGAAATGATTGGTTATAGCTGAGACCCTTGTCGGGAAATTATTATGATATTGACTGACACTTTCCCCTTGTCGGGTGATTTTGAGTTGTATCTCCACTATGCTGCATTCCTTGCCATTCATATTGTCATTATTTTGGTGAGGAAGAGTGTAAAGCACGAAGGGTGATGTCGTGCCATGAATTACATTGATTACATCGCAATTTGCATAGTGAGGAAGAGAGTAAAAACACGAAGGGTGATGTCGTGCCATGATTCACATTGATTACATTGACATACATAATACATAGCATCGTGACGAAGAGAGTAAAAGCACGAAGGGTGATGTCGTGCCATGTTTCATGATTATTTCACACTGTACATTGCATTGTGAGGAAGAAAGTAAAAGCACGAAGGGTGATGTCGTGCCATGACTTACATTTCTGGCATCTACACTAGTTTCCTTAGCATTCATTTGTTAAATTGCTTGTTTCTTTTCTGCTCTTCATGCTCATTTAACTATTATATCTCATCTGCCCCCCCCCCCAACTGCTCCCGTATCCCCTTACTGGTCTGTCTATTACTTGCCTTGTCTTTCCATGTTATCTGCTGTAGAATAGGACAGGTTAACGTTGTTGTCAAGTCTAGCCTCGTCACTACTTCGGCCGAGGTTAGGCTCGGCACTTACTTAGTACATGGAGTCGGTTGTAGTGATACTACACTTCACTTCTTAATGTTGTGCAGATCCCGCACTCGGACCCAGTAGACAGAGTTGAGGGAGTCTCCTTCAGTCCACCACAGAGGCTTCAAGGTATACCCGCTGGCGTTCGTGGGCCTTGGCGTCTCTTCTATCCCTATAACTCAGATTGTCTTATTTTATTCTCTAATTTGAAGGACAATTACGTATTTCTTTCAGACCGTTGTAGTTACCATTCAATAGACAGTTCGTGAGTTGTGACTCTCGGTTTTGGGGCACTATGCGACGTTTGCATTTACTATTTCACGTAGTTTTTGAATTATTTATCATTTTCGCTGTTTAAGACTATAAAGAGTTTTCGTTAAATACTGTTAAATTGGTGTTATTATGATGGTTTAGCTGTGCACGTTGGCTTGTATAGCGGGTTCAATGTTAGACGCAGTCACTGCCTGAAGGTGGGATTTTGGGTTGTGACAACCTATTACAATTACTTCTATGAAAGCTGAAAAGATATAATATTAAATCGCCTACTACAATCAACTAGACTCAATACATCAACAATGAAATTGTTTCTTCTAGTTGAACTGTAGCCTTCGCACAATACTTGTGGTTGCAAAATATCCTGGGAACTTTTGCTTTTCATAACTTGATTCACTTTTGTCTTTGTGCGTCTCTTATTTCATCAGTAATACATTGAGTATTTATAGAGTCAGTTGTTGAGTACATGGTTCAATTCTGATCCAACTCTACCTGGGTATACGAGTTCGACTATGACTCAACTTCCTTCTCTATTTCTGTCCTTGCTGAAATCAACTTCAATCTTCTTTATCAGTTTGCAACCTTTTCGTATTAGTAGACATCCTTTTAGCTCTTTGATACTCAGCAATTACTGATATCTCCTATGCATGAACAATTCTTGTGCCAACTGTTCCGTTCAGATGTGTGTGCTCTGATAGACCTGGTTGAACTTGTCAATCTTCAAAACCCATTCAGTGACATGGGCCAACAGTCTTATTGATGATAATTTGGTGTACTCTCGAATGGAGGCAGAGCACGTAGAGAATTCGCAAAACGTTCTATGCATACTCCGGGATCATAGGTTGTATGCAAAATTTTCCGAATACGAGTTTTGACTAATCTCGGTGGCTTTCCTCTGCCATATAATAAGGAGAAGGTATCAAAGTTGATAGTCAAAAAGTTGAAGCAGTTATGATTGGTCGAGGCCCATAACTCCTACCGTTGTGCGCAACTTCTTGGGCTTGGCCGATTAATATCGAAGGTTTGTGGAACCTTTCTCATCTATATCTGAGCCATCAACGAAGTTGACGCATAAGGCATCGAAATTCTAGTGGATATATGGTTGTGAGGAGAGCTTTCAAGAGTAAACGGACTAGTTAACCTCGGCATCAGTGTTAACTCTTTCTGAAGGACCCGAGGGGTACGTCATATATTGCATGTTTCTAGAGTGGGCTTAGGAAGCGTACAAATGCAACACGGGAGATTTATTGCTTATGATTCAAGGCATCTGCGAAAACATGAGAAACGTTACCCAATCCATGATCTGGAGCTAGCAGCTGTCTTTTTCGCTCTAAATATATGACATCACTATCTGTGTGTAGTTCATGTTGACATATTCACCGATCACAAGAGCTTGCAGTACATATTCAAGGAAATAGAGTTGAATTTGAGGCAACAAAGGTGGCTCAAATTTTTAAAAGACTATGATATTGACATTTTATACCACCCCAGGAAAGCAAACATGGTAGTTGATGCGTTAAGGCGGAAGTCTATGTGTAGCCTGTGGCATTTGGAGGAGCAGAAGTTAGAGATGACTAAAGACTTTTAGAGGTTGGAAAACCTAAGTGTACGATTGATTGATACCGGTGATAGTGGAGCCACATTTTGAAATATTGCTGAGCCTTGTAAATAGCTAAAGTAAAAGCACGACAATTTGACGACCCAACCTTGGTGAAAATAAGAGGAAGCATCCCCTTTCAAAAGAAGCAAGTGTTCTAGTTATCTGAGGAGGGGTCTTTAGATGCAAGGGCCGACTATGTTTACCTCATGTCGGGAGACTTACGAGAGCAGATAATGGCGGAGATTCAGAAATCTCGGTATAATGATCATCTGGGGTCAACCAAAATATACCACGATCTTCGACAACAATATTGGTGGAATGACATCAAGAGGGATATTGCTGGATACGTCGCGTGGTGTCCTAATTTCCAGCAAGTTAAGGTTGAACATCATAAATCGGGAGGGTTGCTGCAAAACATTGAAATTTCAACCTGGCAATGGGAATTAATCAATATGGATATTGTTACCGGACTACCACAATCACGCCAAAGATCTGATTCCATATGGGTCATCATGGATCGACTCACCGAGTTAGCTCATTCCCTACCAATAAAGACGACTTTCTCGGCTGCAAATTACGCTAAGTTGTATATCAAGGAAGTAGTTCGACTTCATAGGGTTCTGGTTTCCTTCATATCAGACAGAGGTGCCCAGTTCACAGCTAAATCTGAAAATCATTCCAAAAGGGATTCAGAACGAGGATCAACCTTAGCATAACCTTCCATCTACAAACGTACGGTGAGGCCGAGCGCACTATTCAAACGCTCGAGACACATTGCGAGCCTGTATTTTAGATTTCAAGAAACATTAGGAGGATCATCTACCACTCATTGAATTTTCTTACAACAACAACTACCATGCTAGCATCCAGATGGCACCATATAAGGCCCATATGGACAAAGGTGCATGCCTCCTATCAGCTGGTTCGAGGTTCACGAAACAAAGTTGTTAGGTCGTGAGTTGATGTAACAAGCTGCAGAAAAGGTAAGACAATTCGATGTCGATTATTAAGCACCCAAATTAGGCAAAAATCTTACTCGGAAAACCGACTGTGAGATTTGGAGTTCATTGGGGGAGACATGGTGTTCTTGAATGTGTCGTCTATGAAATGCGTAGTGATATTTGGCAAAATGGGAAACTTAGCCCCCAGTATATCAGACCTTATCAAGTTATTTAGAAGATTGATCAAGTAGCTTATAAGCTTGGGTTTCCCCCAGAATTGGAGGTAGTGCATCCGGTATTCCACATGTCTATGCTTCGAAAGTGCTTTAGTGATCCATCATGTATCACCCTTGGTCAAGATATTCAAGTCATATAAGATCTATCCTATGAAGAAGTTCCAATGGCAATTATAGATCATTAAATCCGTAAGATGCGAACTAAAGAAGTGGTTTCAGTTAAAGTACTCCGGAGGAACAAAAGTAAGGAAGAAATGGCATGGGAAGATGAAGAAAATATGAAATCTAGGTAACCCTATTTATTTCACACTATTGGAGATAGCAATGATACCACCATGGTGTGATCTCGAATGTTTCTAATGGGAATGATGTTACAACCCACACATAAAATGAAGCTTGCTAAGTCAACCTCTAATGCAACCAATTTGCTGGTGACACATATGGAAATAGAGGAGTAGAAAAGGGATGACACATTTCAGTAAGCTTGTGCCAAATGTCTCACTGGGTGTTGCGACCGGGGCAGGCGTACCCATTTTGTATGTGGATCCGACGGAGTTCCCTCTGCTTGGTATACATATATAAAGGCAGCGAGACTCATTCTCTTTCATTTTTCAAGGAGTACTATTCACTATAATTCACCAAAATTATTCTCACATCTCCTTTGAAGCTTCAAAATAGACTAAACTGAGTCTGAAGATGGTTCTATTAGGGTTTAGCTTGAAGAAACTAGGAATTGTTGTTGTATCATCTATCATCTGGTGTTGTTGATTCTGAAGATTCATTAGAGGCAACGTTAAATGCCTAGAAGAGTGTAGTTAGATATTTAAAAAGGTATGCAGGGAAACTTTCTCCCTTGGCATTAGTAGGTGCGATCCTCTACTTTCTTCTAATTGATTTCTCCACTATAATGCCCGACATTTCTAAGGCCCTCTCACTAACGTTGTTCTGTTCTTGTATATTCATGGTGGTAGCATTTCTTCCAAGGTTTAAATTGTTTCAGTTGTTGTTCTAAGGTCGAAGTGCATGATACGTCCTGAGTTTAAACTTATGTCCCTTGAAACTGACATTGCATTGCACTTATATATATATATATATATATATATATATATATATATATATTACTTTACCGAGCTGCGTTATAGATGGTAGGGTATGACACCTTTTGTGCAATCACTAGTCAGTGGGGTTCGAAGAGATACAATGTGATACACTATCGAGCCCTTGTTTCACTAGGTACGACCGAGCCCTTGTGTAGCCGGGTGTGACCGAGCTCTCTATGAAGTCAGGTATGGAATGATGTGGTATAAGACGCTACCGAGCCATTGTGTGGCAGGGTACGAACAAGATCTCTTGAGTTCAGGTACAACCGAAACCTTCTGAGGCCGGGTACGATGTGATGAGAGAAATAAGCTTATCTAGTCTTCTGCGAGGCCGAGTATGATGTGAAGTGATATGCCCAAAATAGGGCTAAATAGTTATATATTGAATTCAATGCATTATCTCCATGAGTGGCATATTCCTTCATAAAGCTTGTATGTTTTAAGTTTATAGTTCTACAGTTATGCCCCCGGTGGCTTGGGTACGGTACCCAGGTTGAAAGCATGCCCTCATATCTCTTAGTTACATCTCTTATTTACATGTTTAGCCTTACATGCTCAATACATTTTCCGTACTGACACCCTTCTTTTTTGGGCACTATGTTCATTCCCACATGTACATATAGACCCGGTGACGCCCCTCCCCGGTAGGTGCATGATTCAGCTGTTGGTTGTTGCTATCCACTTCTCCGGAGTAGCTATTCAATGGTTGATATGTACTAAAGCTTGTGTTCTAAATGTTTTGGGTACGGTGGGGCCCTATGCTAACCAAGTAGTGTATATGTTTAACTCTTTTGGGTTCTCTTAGAGGCTTGCGGACTAGAGTTTTGTTGTATGAAGAAAGGTGGAAGTATGACTCTGTTATAGTTGAAAATATGTGAAATGTCAATGTTTCTCTTGCTAATTAGTTGTACACATTATAATTCTGTTATTATTACTTGAAGGCCTCAATTTCCCAGGTTTGGATGAATAAGAAGATGTAAGAATAGACGTCGGTTTGCACGGGCCTACAGGCATCATGCGCCGATCGCACCTCCCAAGGTTGGGCTGTGACAAAAGCTTCAATCGTTAATCAAATCTCAAAAGACAACAAAAAAGTCTATCCTGATTCACATGGTCAAAACCCGAGTCATAGGTCAGATCCGATTAACCCATAGCCCTATGCGTCCAAATATATGAATAGTCTTTAAATTTGAGTTCAAAGCGGTGCACAAAATCTTACACTACACCCTCTTAATATCTAGACAAAATTTCAAATTTTACTTTTTGATTCCATAATTTAGGTGTAAAAATCCATAAAAAAATCTAGAGATATGATCAAATACAAGCAACAATTACGTACCTCAAGATTGAGGTGAAATCCCTCTTCAAAATATCCTCTTGTTGTTCTAAAAAATTAAAAAATGGTGAAAGTGAGCTAAATCCCAAAATCTGGGCCAAATATATCTCTGGGTTGAATCTACGCGATCGCGATTGGCATCACGCGGTCGTGAAGGCTAACTGGCCTGGCTTCTACGCGATCTCTACCTTTCCTCATGCGATCATAATGCATTTCTTGACAACGTTACGCAATCGTGAACCCCTCCACGCGATCGTGAAGCAAAAAACCTCCATCGGGCCAATTCCTTCTATGCATTGCGAGACTCAGCTCCATGATCACGATTAACTGCAATGCACTAGAAAACTAGCAGCTCTTACTTAGGAAAAAATGATTCAAAACTACTCCGAACATACTTGAGCCCCCGAGACCTCGTCCATTCATACTAACAAGTTCGTACACCCTATAAAATTTGTCCAAAGGATCGAAACACTAATACAACATCAAAATCAAGAATCAAGCATCAAACTAAAAATCTCAAACTCTCTTAAGTTCATAATTTCAACTTGAAGTGCTGAATCAATCTCGGGCCACCAGAAACCCGAATCCAATATACTTACAAGTCAAAAATTATCATAAGAACCTATTGGAATTTTAAATCACCAATTTAGAGTCGTTTCTCCACAATGTTAACTTGGGTCAACTCTTCCAACCTTAAGCATATAGTAGTAACTAAGCATTTCAAATTACTCCCTAACCCCGCATGATTCATGAACCAAATCATCCATACCCGCAAGTCATAAAATATCAAAACAACCTACAAAAAATATTAAATGAGGGAATGCGGTTCTAAAACTCAATACGACTGATCAAGTTGTTACGTTAAGTTACCAAATGAGGGGATCTTTTCTGTTGCAACATAAAAAGAAGAAAGAGAAATACCATTAGGTTCGTCAAAAACTTAAAATCGACATAAACGGACAACAAATAAACCAATAATATGTATTACATTTTTTGTTTGAGTTGGTTTTATTTTAATAATTTTAATAATTAATTAGATTGGTTTGGTTTTGACTTTAACTAAAAGTCGACCAAAACCGATATAATTTTATTTCCAAATAGGAGTTGATCACAATTAGATAACCATTATTCATTTATACCCCTAATTTAGTTGAAAATAATTCAGATTTTTGCAGATTACTTCTTTTTATTAATAATCTTGGAAACTTAATGCACTTATTTTGAGATCAATATGTTGCCATAGTTTTACCCCTTTTAGTTACCTTTTCTTATTTCTCTTTCCATATTTGTTGCTCAATTTATTTCTATATATTGTTCGCAACAACTTAATCCTGACATCAAAAGACCATAGATACAATTTTGATTATTGAACTTCTTGTGGTACTGATAAGGAATCATGAAGAGCTTCACAAGCATAGCTTTTTTGATGTTTTCCCTCTTCATTATTCTATGTAAGTTGCATCCTAATCTATCTGATCTTTTTAATTTATCTTAAAGTATTTTGATTATGACACCAAAAAAAGAAATTAAGTATGGACAACAACAAATATCTAGAACATGTCATCGTTTGTGTATAAATCCCATGTACTAACTCATGGTCATTGAATAATTCCTAAATGTTATAGGTATTTTTACGCAAATAGTTAGCTAGATTCACTGTTTATTTTTCATAACCGATATACATACATTATATACCCACCAACTATTTTCAGTTTAATCAATCGGGTAGACAGCTATTTAGATTAAGTCTTCATTTTTTCATATCCTCGCAATGTTTTTATTTTTTAATTTTCTTTTTATGTCCAAATAAATGAAGACACTAAGACGAGCCTCGGAGCACAAGAATGTCCAATTCAACTTCGAGGACCAATTCCCACACCTTGTGAAGATTCATACTGCCACAACACATGCTCTGACCACTTCGACGGAAAGCCTTCACCTCCTGGTATTACAGGACCATTTATGGCAGGGAATTGCTTAAATGCTCGAACTTGTGTTTGCATTTTTTGCTGTACTGCAGCCTGCCAATAATAATGGAATACATTGATACAATTATTTTGTAATCATTTAAGACGGACTTGATCATAGGATCACTACAAGAAATCTATCTTTTAATGGCGATATTTAGTAGCGACTTTATTTATTGCTACAAATGGTATATTTATTGCGGCAACCTGATGAGTGGCTACAAAATAATAACTTTTAGCGGCGACTTTTGCAGGTCGCCTCTAATATGTGCCACTAAATCCTGAATTTTTTGTTCCCACTATGAAAAAAAATTTGACTCCAAATATTTAGTAGCGACTAATATAGTCGCCGCTGAAGGTATTTTGGGGCGACTGGGTCGCCTCTAATAGTGTAAATATCTGACATTTAAAAATAAAAAACTAAATAAAAGACCTTAAAAATACTAAGTCCTAAATAGAAGGCCGAAGGTCCCTTTTCTTCTTCCCTCTTTTCGATTCTCTTTGCAAAAGCTCCATTACTTTTTCTAATTTCTCAAATTAAATCTTTCACTTTTGTTTAATCACAAGATGTGAATCTAATTTATGAAACCCAAAAGCCCTAACACTATTTATTCTAAGATTGTTCTCAAATTAAGTAATGTGCTCAAACCCCGAATCCTTTTGGGTGTTAAATGCAGTTAGCAAGAGTGACTATTTCATCATATTCACCTCTAATTTCTTTAACCCATTTGAAATCTACAGGAGTAGAAAGTAATTTTTCCAATAATATCATCGTGTAAAACCTTTCTCGATGTTGACGATCTCTCGGCCGGGTAAGTTTTTTTATTTTTTATTTTTTATTTTTTATATTACTTTTGGAAATTCTAAAAATTTTGGTGATTGCATGTTTTGTATTCGTCTACAAATTCTGAAATGAGATGTTGTGTGGTATGGGTCTTTTATTTTTCCTAATATTTTTCGACAAAATTTCAGATGTTTCATAAATCTTCACCCAATAATATTTTAGATAGTGAGAGCAGTGATGTCACGACCCAATTTACCCTCCGAAGGGTACCGTGACGACACCTAATCTCTACGACTAGGTAAGCCTAATTTTTGTGGATAAAACTTAAATAAAAATAAAATAAATAAAGAAAATAAGGACATAATATGAATAACATAATGATGTCGCTCGACATGTTCAAAATATTCATCCCAATAACCTGGAATATCACAAAAAGTCACAAGCTTCTAACAACTACTGTAGCTCTAAACAAATCTGGAAAGTACATAGGAAAACCCCAAACGATAGAATAGAAGGGGACTTTGAGGATTCTGCGGACGCGGTAGAAATACCTTATACCCTCCTAGAATCAGTAGCAAATACTATTCGCGAGGCTGAGAGCTCGTACTTGGATCTGCACACGAAAGCATATGCATGAAAGGGCATGAGTACACCACATTTAGTACCTAGTAAGTTCCAAGCCTAACCCCGGTCAAGTAGTGACGAGGTCAGGTTAAGACCCTACTGGAATCAATTTAAACAATTTAAAATAGTAAATGAGCTAAGAAATTTCTACAACAAACAGTTAAAGGAAATGCTCAAAACTTAACAGTCAAGGGAGCCCTCGGCTCAGAACAAGGTACACACAAGGTGGAATCTCCCGGGATACCATCCCGTAGTTCCAAATGATTATGCAGTACAAAGGGATCTTCCGGAATACGTCTGTAGTCCCAAAATAAATATGTAGTACATGGGATCTCCCGGAATACGCCTATAGTCCTAATTTGAATATGCAGTACAGGGGGGTCTCCTAGAATACGTCCATAGTCCCAATTTAAATATGTGATGCAAGAACGAATGACAGGTATGACACCAAGTTTATACAGTTCAACTAATCACATATAAGGAACTAGTAATCTAACTAACACGGCGCACAAAATTTCAGATAGTCAATTAAACACATAAGCATGCTTTTCTAATCTACGTTAAACAATGTAAAACATGTGATTGCAATTAATACGAGAAAACAGTTTATGGTTTAAAGGAAAAATAGAATTTTTACACTAATGGACCATCTACGTACTCGTCACCTCACGTACACGGCGCCCATACATCAACTAATATCAAGCATCCTAAGGGGAAGTCCTCAACACAAGGTTAGGCAAGCCACTTACCTCAACCGCTCAAATCAACTTGGTATCACGATCTTGCCACGAGTATCAGACTTCGAATGGCCCATATCTAATCAAACCAATTGTAGAATGTAATTATATCTACAAGTAACTAATTTAGCTAATTAATTCAAAGCTAAAGCGTTAAAATAGGAAAAACGCCAAAAAGCCTCCCTGGGCCCACGTCTCAAAATAGGGTAAAAATCACAAATTACGAACACCCATTCACTCACGAGTCTAACCATACCAAATATACTCAAATCCGATACAAAATTCTCGATCTAAATCCCAATATTCAGCCTAGGAAGTTTTCTCAAATTTTCTCCCAATTTTTACCCCAAATCCGAAATTAGATGATAAAATTAAACATAGATTAGCGAATATTAATCAAAACCATGTAAGAATCACTTACCCCAAACACTAACGCGAAAATCCCTTTAAAGATCGCCTAATTTCGAGCTCTCAAGTCTAAATGGTGAAAAAATGACATAACCCTCGATTTTGAACACTTTAAATCTGCATAGGTGCGCTCTTCATCGCGAACACGGAATATCCCTCAAATTCACGAAGAGTTACTTACTCTAGCCCAGGATCTCTTCATCGCTAATGCGATGCCCTCAACGCGAACGCGAAGGCCTAACATCACAACCCTACGGGAACGCTGGACCAACATCGCGAATGCGTAGGCATAAGGTCCTGGGGACCCAGCTGAACATTCCTTCTACATCAATGCAGGACTTGCATCGCGAACGCGTAGATTAACCTTCTTAGTGCTTCGCGAACGCGAGGCACAAAATATTACTTGACGCAAAGTCCTCTTCCCGAACGCGAGTATCCTCTCGCGAACGAGATGAAGGAAATGTCAGCAACACACCAGCAGAAAATTTGCCGACTCCCAAGGTCCAAAAATGACCCGTTAAGCACCTGAAACTCACTCGAGGCCCCCGGAACCTCAACCTCAACCAAACATACCAACAAATCCTATAACACCCTACAAACATAGTCGAGCCTTCAAACCACATCGAACAACATCAAAACATGAATTGAGCACGAGTTCAAGCCTAAGACCTTAGAATTTTCCAAATTCTACAAACGACGCCAAAACACATCAAACCTAGTCCGAATGACCTCAAATTTGACACACTGGTCACAAATGACACTACGAACCTACAACCACTTCCGGAATTCCATTTCGAGTTCAATATCAAAATTTCCATTATCAGGCGAAATTGCCGAAAAATCTAACATTCGCCAATTCAAGCCTAAATCCACTACAACCCTCCAAAACACATTTCGAATGCGCTCCTAACCCCAAAATCACTCAATGGAGCTAACTGAGTCGACATAATACCATTGCGGATCCGTCTTCACACAATTCCGACTACGGTACAAATTCTAAGGCTTAAACTCACAATTAGGGATTAAGTGTCCCAAAACTCTCTGAATTTCACAATCAATCACTTCGGCATGTCCCAATAGTAGAAACAAACGTGGGGAAAGCAGTTATTAGGGGATTGGAGTTCAAACTCTCAAAACGACCGTCCAGGTCATTACTTTCTCCCCCTCTTAAGACAATCGTTCTTCCTCGAACGAGCATAAGGACATACCTGAAGCTTTGAAAAGATGAGGGTACTGGTTGCGCATATCCTGCTCAATCTCACAAAGCGCCTCCTTGACCGCTTGACCCCTCCACTGGACCTTTACTGATGCAATATTCTTTGACCTGAGTTTTCTGACCTCTGTATCCAAAATGGCTATTGGCTCCACAATATAAGATAGATCCTTATCCAATTGGACTGAGTTGAATCCAATACATGAGTCGGATCACCGTGATACATCTGGAGCATGGAAACGTGGAATACTGGATGAACACCTACTAGGCTGGGAGGCAAGGCAAGCTCATAAGTAACCTACCCAACGTGATGCAATATATCGAAAGGACCAATGAACCTCGTACTCAGATTACCCTTCTTCCCGAACCTCATGACGCCCTTCATAGGCGATACTCAAAGAAAAACCTGATCACCAGTCATAAATGCCAAATTACGAACCTTCCGATTCGCATACCTCTTCTGCCTGGACTGAGATGTGCGAAGTCTCTCTTGAACCTCCTTCACCTTAGCCAGGGCATCTTGGACCAAATTTGTACCCAACAATCGGGCCTCGCCCGACTTAACCATCCTATTGTGGACCGGTACCTCCTACCGTACAAAGCCTCATATGGTGCCACCTGAATGCTATACTGGTAACTGTTATTATAAGAAAAATCTACAAGTGGCAAGAATTGGTCGCATGACCCTCCAAACTCCTTCACACAGGCACGAAGCATATCCTCGAGAATCTTAATTGTGCGCTCGGACTTCCCGTGCGTCTAAGGGTGAAAGGTTGTGCTCAAATCCACCCTAGTACCCAACTCTTGTTGAATGGCTCTCCAGAACCATGATGTGAATTGTGTACCTCTGTCTGAAATGATGGATACAGGAATACCATGAAGGCGTACAATCTCCCTGATATAAAGCTCAGCCAACCTCTCTGAGGAGTATGTAGTCACACTGGAATGAAATGGGCTGACTTGGTCAGCCGATCCACGATCACCCAAATAGCATCGAACCTTCTTAAGGTCCGAGGATGTCCAACCACAAAGTCCATGGTTATCCGCTCCCACTTTCACTCGGGGATCTCAATCTGCTGAAGTAATCCTCCCAACCTCTGATGCTCATATTTAACTTGCTGACAGTCGAGACACTTGGCCATAAATCCCACTATATTCTTTTTCATCCTTCTCCACAAATAGTGCTATCTCATGTCCTGGTACATCTTCGCGGCACCTAGATGAACGGAGTACCGCGAGCTATGGGCCTCCTCCAGAATCAACTCCCGAAGCCCATCTACATTGGGAACACAGATACGACCCTGCATCCTCATCACACCATCATCACCAATAGTCACATCTCTGGCGTCACCTCGCCGGACCCTATCCTGAAGAACCAGAAGGTGGGATCGTTATACTGACGCTCTCTGATGCAGTCATAAAGAGAAGACCGAGAAACCACACAAGCTAATACCCTGCTAGGCTCTAAAATATCCACTTTTACAAACTGACTGGCTAAGGACTGAACATCCAAGGCTAAGGGCCTCTCAGCTGCCGAAAGATATGCCAAACTCCCTAAGCTCTCTGCTCGGTGACTCAAGGCGTCGGTCACTACATTGGCCTTCCCTAGGTGGTATAATATAGTGATTTCATAGTCCTTGAGTAATTCTAACCATCTACGTTGGCACAGATTAAGGTCCTTCTGCCTGAACAAATGTTGCAGACTCCGGTGATCAGTGTTGATCTCACAGGAAACACCGTACAAATAATGACGCCAGATCTTCAGGGCGTGAACAATAGCTGCCAACTAGAGGTCATGAACCAGATAATTCTTCTCATGCACCTTCAACTGTCTGGATGCGTAGGCAATCACCCTACCGTCCTGCAACAATATCGCTCCAAGGCCAATCCTCGAGGCATCACAATAGACAGTGTAGGACCCCGAACCTGTAGGCAATACCAACATTGGGGCTATGGTCAAGGCTGACTTGAGCTTCTAAAAGCTCTCATCACACTCCTCAGTACACCTGAACGGGGCACCCTTCTGGGTCAGTCTGGTCATAGGTGCTGCAATAGATGAAAATCCCTTTACAAAACGGCGATAGTACCCTACCAAACTAAGGAAACTGCAAATCTCCGTAGCAGATGACGGTCTAGGAAAACCCCGCACTGCCTCCACCTTCTTCGAATCAACTTTGATCATATCACAAGACACTACGTGGCCTAAGAATTCCACTGAATCAAGCTAGAACTCACACTTAAAAAAATTTGCATACAACTTCTTCTCCCTCAAAGTCTGAAGCATGGTCCTCAAGTGTTGCTCTTGATCTTCCCGAGATCGGGAATATACCATGAAATCATCAATAAACACAATGACAAAAGAATCAAGATAAGGCCGGAACACATTGTGCATGAAATGCATAAAGGTTGCTGGGGGCATTGGTCATCCCAAATGACATGACAAGAAACTCATAGTGACCATATCTAGATCTGAAGGCAGTGTTCGGGATGTCCGGCTTTCGAATCTTCAACTGATGATAGTCCGAACGCAAGTCAATCTTGGAAAACACCCTGGCACACTGTAACTGATCAAATAAATCATCGATGCGAGGCAAGGAATACTGTTCTTCATCGTAACCTTGTTCAGTTGTGGATAATCAATACACATACGCATAGAACCATCTTCTTTCTTTATAAATAAGACTAGAGCACCCCAGGGTGATACACTGGGCCTGATGAAACCCTTATCAAGCGACTCATGCAACTGCTCCTTCAGCTCCTTCAACTCAGTAGGAGCCATACGATAGGGAGGAATAGAAATGGGATAAGTGACCGGCACTAAATCAATGCCGAAATCAATGTCTCTATCGGGTGGCATACCAGGAAGATCAGCTGGAAATACATCAGGGAAGTCCCTCACTACTGGGACTGACTCAATTGTAGGGGTATCAACACTGACATCTCTCACGTATGACAAATACACATCACACCCCTTCTCAACCATCTGCTGAGCCTTAAGAAATGAAATGACCCTATGGGGAGTATACTCTAAGGTACCTCTCCACTCTAATCTCGGTAAGCCTGGCATAGCCAGCGTCAGTGTCTTAACGTGACAATCAAGAATAGCATAATGGGGCAACAACCAGTCCATGCCTAAGATAACATCGAAATCTACATACTGAGTAATACTGGTCTCAAAACAACTAAGAACAACCAAACACGATCGATATACGCGGTCCACAATGAGAGAATCTTCCACGGGAGTGGATACATAAACAGGGGACCTCAAACAATCTCGAGATATCCCCACATATGAAGCAAAATAAGAAGACACATATGAATACGTAGAGCCTGGGTCAAATAATACTGATGCATCCCTATGACAGACAGGGAAAATACATGTAATAACTGAATCTGAAGCGACGGCCTCTAAATGGGATGGAAGGGCACAGTACCTAGCCTGGCCTCCCCCTCTAGGGCGACCTTGACCTCCCCGACCTCCACCTCGAGCTGTCTGAGAAGGTGGGGCAGCAGTTGAGGCTGGAAGAATATCCAGAGGACCCGGTGGAGCACGTGGAGTCTGATAAGACTGTGAAGATACACCCCTCATAGATCTGGGGCAATCTCTAGCCATGTGACGAGTGTCACCACAATCAAAACAACCCCTCATAGGACGTGGTGGCTGAGACCGGCTCGGAGCTAGCCTGCTCGACAGGCCGGCAATAGCACCTCGTGCAGGAGGCATACTAGATACTGGAGATGCATAATGGAGCTCCTGAGGTCTAGGAGGAGTTGGAATACCGCTGGCTGCTGGAAGAGCTGAATGAACAGGGCGACTCACAAAACCCCTACCATAGCGTGCTGCTGGTCCACGAGCTCCTTAGAAATGACCAGTCTCTCTAGACCTCTTGGCCTCTCTCTCCTCTCTGTCCTGAGTAAACATGCCATATATCCTCCCAACAATACTCACGTCCTACTATTAAGTGATATCCATCTCCAACTCTCTGGAAATACTGGTCTGAATACTAGGGTGGAGTCCCTCAATGAAGCGATGAACCCTCTCTCTGATTGTGGTAACCAAAACCGGTGCATGATGAGCTAACTCACTAAAATAGATTGCACACTCCGACAAAGTCATAGCACCCTGGCGCAGCTGCTTAGACTCCGTGCGCCAAGCATCCCTGAGGCTCTGAGGGACACACTCTAACAAAAACATCTCTGAATATTGAGTCCAAGTGAGTGAATATGCCTCGTCCGGACTACTCAGATCATAGGCACGCCACCTGTTTGCCCATGTCACTGAATGGGTTTTGAAGATTGAAAAGTTGAACCAGGTCCATCAGAGCACACATATCTGAACGGAACAGTTGGCACAAGAATTGTTCATGCATAGGAGGTATCAGTGATTGCTGAGCATCAAAGAGCTAAAAGGATGTCTCCTAATACGAAAAGATTGCAAACTGATAAAGAAGATTGAAGTTGATTTCAGAAAGGACAGATATAGAGAAGGAAGTTGAGTCATAGTCGAACTCGTATACCCAGGTAATGTTGGATCAGAATTGAACCATGTACTCAACAACTGACCCTATAAATACTCAATGTATTACTGCTGAAACTTACGACGCACAAAGAAAAAAGTGAATCAAGTTCTGAAAAGCAAAGTTCACATGATATTTTGCAAGCAGAAGTATTGTGCGAAGGCTACAGTTCAACTAGAAAAAACAGTTTCATCGTGTGTGTGTTGAGTCTAGTTGATGTGTAGTAGGAGTTTTAACATTGTATCTTTTCATCTTTCATAGAAGCAGTTGTAATAGGTACATATTGTTCAAGTTAGAGTTAGCTTGAAATCTGTAGAAATTAGCTAGAGGCTAGTTGATACAAAGAGGATTAGAGTTAGTCCTAGGATTACAAAAGAGTTTATTTTGTAAGTCCGTTTGG